>JBBBDQ010002992.1:0-11890 GCA_037127315.1 Ascarosepion bandense | reverse complement strand
GGCCTGTCTGTCTACTTTGCAAACATCTACGTTTGCGAAAATGTTCTTTTTGTTTTTCTCCCGTTTCGGGGAGGGTTTTTCAGGATTCGGGGAGGGATGTTCAGATTTCGGGGAGGAAGGTACTGATTGGGAGGAGGGTGTGGGAGGTGTAAGGGGAAGGAGAAGGTGAAGGTATATATCTCACTGGGGAGACAGAATGACTCCTCCCCTCAACAATAATAGTTCTCTCGGGTGATGCAGGGGCGGATTGGGTCCTGGGGGTAGCTATGATCCGTTCTGCTCTGCTACGCTCCTCCTCCTTCTTTCCTTTTTTTATGGTCACATCCTCTTCCTCCTCTCGAGCCCTCTTCAAAGATGATGACCGTGGAGGAGGCATTTCCATGTCTTGCTGTTGTTGTTTATCTGCCTCCGGCAGCTGCTTCTGTGGTTCCTTGTGTTGTTGTTGTTGTTGTTGCTGCTGTCGAGACTCCTGCTGCTGCTGTTTTGCCTCCTTGCGAGGCTTCTTCTTTTCTGGGGACGGAGATTTTTCATGTTGTGGAGGAGGTGAAGCAACTTTCTTCCCCTCCTAACCACCTCCGTCCATTCACTGCTTTTGGGTTCGGCTTTTTCCTCAGGAGACACTGTTGTTTTCGACACCGGCGGTGTTTCCGGTGTCACCGGTGTTTTTTCCGGTTGCCTTGCCGGACACATTTTGAATGTGTGTCCGGCCAGACCACACGCCCAGCAGTGCGGCTTCCTTCCCTCCACCACCACGAACAGCCTTCTTCCACGACATAACAAGATGTCTGGGACCTTCAGGAAGTTTTCGCGGTCTACAACCACGCTGACATATATATCTTCCGTGGCCACACCGGCCTTACTCTTTATACGTGCCACCTCCTCCACCGCACCGAAAGTCGCAAAAAACGCTCCGACATGGTCACAGGAAATGTCCACCGGCACGCCATGTATCGTGATTTTTGTCTTTCTTGTACCAAGGTATTCGGTTTGAAACCGGATACCTTTCGCAGTCAATATATTTCCGGCTAGATCTTTTGCTTCGCCTTCCGAGCCCAGCAAGATGTCCCACATTGCACGGGACCTTCTTGCCAGTACGCAAGGTACAATGTCCAGGACTTTCAGGGCTTCTTCCATGTTCTCCCTACTGACAGCAATAAATTTTTTTGTTTTTTCATCGGCTGTCAGTAGAGAGATTGTCTTCTTTGCCACTACATTCACCACTTCTGGTATTGCTACCAATTCGTTGTCTTTTATGTAGTCTTGGTATTTTTCCCGCATTTGCCGGTAGTACCCGGCATCCTTCTTCATTGGTGCTTTTACCCATGCTGTCGGTGAGGGAGTCACCGTGGGTACAGCGTCAGAAGTTGAGGGCTGGGGAGACAAAGCCATAGCTTGACTTGCCCCCCCTCACAAACAAAAAAAAACGTTCAAAAAAGTACACGAGCGACGAAGACACAAAACAATATAACAAAAACAGACGTACTCACTGGTAACACAGAGTTCAAAATAATCCAACAGTAACTCTTGCAAAAATCACAGAGTCAATGCCAACGGCTCGTCAGGGCACTATTTATTTTGTAAAATTTACAAAATTATGGCACAAGGCCTAAAAGGGGAGGGGGAGAGGTTGGTTCTCACTTAACTATCCTATACCTAGCTAAACACTATCACGACCCATTCACTCGTTACAATTTGCACAGTCACCAAAAGAACCCATCCATCTACTCCCAATCCTTCTTACACCACAATGCCAGAAACTTACAAGGGACACCTAAAAAGTGGGGAAATTAACCCGTGACAATAAAAATGTATTTATATACAATATAATATATACAATATAATGTAAAATATTTAATGAAAAATGAAATGATGGGAGGGGGATGAACCCAAAAATAAACTAAAAATACAACAAATTTTGAACTAAAATAATAATCAATGTTAGTAAGAACCGACCATCCCAGAAAAAAGAGTGGCCGCTGTATTCCGCCCAATGGCGAAATCAAGAAGCACACTCGCTAAGGGAGTGGGGAGGGGGGTAAAAAATTAGCGGAAAGGGACAATAAAAGGCTGAACCAGCCGAGATAAAAAGAGACCAAAACAAACTGGGGAGGTTGGGAATCTCGACATGGATCATAACAAAAGAGAAAGCCGGGTACAGGCTAGGAACACATTCATTCACTTTAACTAGGTACACAAGAGAGAACTAGCTTAACCAGGGGAGGGTTCCAGAGGAATCCACCCCGATGTAACCAGCAGATCTAAAAGAGAAAATCAAGATTAGCCCCGTTCAAACGAACCAGGCTCGCCACATTTACCCACCTTTTGCTAAAGTCTGTCGAAGTCAAACGTTTCCAATCAGTTCTAATCTTTATTTTGAGCTGATGCTCAAAATAACAGATCAGATCCTGATGTGAAAGACGCTGACCTCGCAAGACTTCCTCCATTCGCGTCGTCCAAATCACCATTCGAGCCGTGGCTAGCAGCGACAGAAACACCATACGCTTCATCCCAGAGAACGGGGGCGACACATTATCACAGGCGAATGCACGATCAATGAGCACAAGCTCTCGCGGCTCGATACGAGCAGTCAACTCGCCGACCCGGTCCCATAGAGGGCGAACCCGCGAACAATGGTAGAAGGCGTGCGAAGCCGTTTCTTCCAAGCCAAGGTTGCAGCGTTCACAATCTGGCAAATCCGCCAGGCCCCATATGAAGGCCATGTCATTGAGAGGCAAGCGATTCCGAGCTAATCGCCAGGTGAGCGAAAACTCAGAGTTGTTGAGATAATCACTCCCTGGCGCCCAAGACCAGAACGAGCGAAACTCGTCCTCCGACAAGCGCAGCACATCACGTAGTGAATCCTTTGCGACGCCCTCCACTAACCCACGATAGAAGACTCTCCTAGGCCGTGAAAGGTCACTGGACCGTGGAATGGCCCGCAGGGCCGCCAGACATTCGAGGAGAAAACTCGATCGCTCTCGAGGCTTACGGCACCGCCTCAAGATGGGGGGAGTGATAGTAAGTCTAGGGAACATGTCCCTCACTATCCCCCTAAGCAATGAGTCTTCGGAAATCGCTCGCCTGAGAAAAACCAACCTTGACGCAACCTTATGGCCCATCAGGTATGGCATTCCCAGGCCCCCATGACACGGACGTTGGTAACAGACACGTTTGTCGACATAGTGTTTGCGTCCTCTCCATAAAATGGAGAATAGCAAACGCTCGATCGCCTTCTTATGCCGTTTACAAAGTGGAAGTACTGACAACTGGTAAAGGATGATGGGAAAGACGTATGTAGCACACGCCTCAGCCATACCCTTTAAGGACAACCTCCTTCGGCGCCAAATCTTGGCCGACGCGCCTACCTTTGCCAGTACTTCAGACCAATTTTTCTCCAACTGTAGGTCGGGCCCGAACCACACTCCAAGAATGCAGACCGGGCCGTCCGTCCAGTCGAAGGGCCCCGGGAGGGTCAGACCCTTCCAGGCGCCTAACCGCAAGCCGGACGACTTGTTGCGGTTAATCTTGGCCCCTGTCACCTGTTCGTACCGTTCAAGCGCCTTCTGTACCACCTCGATGTCCCTGCGGGAGGACACGAAAGTAGTGACGTCATCGGCGTACGCGGAAACCCTGGCTCGAGCACCACCAGGGACAGCGATTCCACGTAGGGCCGGACTGCACGCCCTGTCCCTTAGCCGGCGAAGGAGGGGCTCCAACGCCAAAGCATAAAGTAGGGGCGACAGTGGACAACCCTGTCGGACCGACCTAGACAGCGCCAGAACGCCCGACAACTTTCCGTTCACCTGTACCACAGCCGTCGGGGATTGATACAGGAGGCTAATCCAGCGGCGGAAGTTGGTTTCGAATCCAGCTGCCTGCAGGACAGCCGCCAGATACCGATGGTCAACCCTATCAAATGCCTTGGACTGATCTAAATGGATCAGCGCGGCTTCGTCGTCGTCTTTTATCCCCTCTATGATCGTGCGTATCAGATGCAGGTTGCTCTGAATTGTTCGGCCCTTCACAGCACAAGTCTGCTCAGGTCCCAACAGAGACTCGGCAACTAATTGCAAACGATTTTGCAAGATCTTGGCCAAAATCTTTAACTCTGTGTTTAGCAGAGTTATGGGCCGGTAACCCTCTAGCTCCCTCCCCACACCCTTGCCTTTTCTCAACAGCGTGATCACACCCCTGGTGAACCGTTTGGGGATGGACCCCTGCCGGAACCAGTTGTTGAACACGACAGTCAAAATCGGGACAAAGATGTGCGACAGCCTCAAGTACAATTCATAGGGCAAACCATCGAGACCCGGCGATTTGCCACTGCCGACCTTCTTCAGCGCCGCGTAGACTTCGCCCTCCGTAATCTCTCCCTCGCAGCTAGCTGCATCAGCCGGCAAAAGCCGGGGGAAGTCAGCCAAATAGCTGCGAAACTCCTCATCACGGAGACCGGGCTCCTTGGTAAACAGGATCTCGAAATGCCGCCGAAACGCCTCGCACATGTCGTCAGTCGACCGCAGAGTGTGTCCCTCCGGGTTGCGAACCTCTCGAATGTACCGGTCGCCTCCGCGGCGAATTTCTTCCTTGCGCAGTTCTGCGCCCATATTCACAGCTTCGGAAGACATCTTGCTTAACTTATGTCTAACTACCTGGCCCATGTAACGATCGCTATTCGACCGGTCCACGGCCTCCTTAGCTATGGCTATCTCTAGGGGATCCCCACCAGCCACCGCCCGGGAGTAATTAGATCTAAGTGTCTTCACCTTGTCAGCCTTATCTAGTTTGAGCCGAATGCTGAACTGAGTGGTGAAAGACCTAATACTATCCTTAAGGTTATCCCACCACTTATTCCCGATGACTCCCCCAGTTAACGCCCGCTGCACTAAGTTAATTAGCTGGCGCCGGAAGTCCCGCCTGTCCAGTAAGGACACGTTGAACTTCCAGTAACCAGCCATTCTAACCCTATTTTCTAAATTTACCCGGGCACAAACGAGTTTGTGGTCCGAGTAACCTAGCCAGTGGAACGTGGGACAATCTAAGAAATCTAGTTCGGCTTCACGAACTAACATTCTATCAAGGTAGCTAGCCACCTTGGTAGAAGGCCAACTATTAGCCCACGTCCACATTCTCCCGCCCTTGTGATCGGCCCGGTATCTATCGACTAGACCGAAGTCCTCGATGAGATCGACCAAGCTACGATCACGTTCCTTCCCTCTAGCTCCCCGCCCTCTATCCAACTTGGGGTTCAGGATGGCATTCCAGTCCCCCACTAAGACGAGTCGCTTGGAGTCCACCAGGAAGGGCCCCAACCGCCGAAAAAACGAGACGCGCTCCTCCTGGTCGTTGGGCGCATAAACCGCAACCAGACGAAACGCATTGCTTTTCACTGCAATATCGGCCACGATCAGCCGGCCCTCGGCACCGACATGGACAAGATCCACCTTCGCGTCCAGGGTACGCTTGACCAGCAAAGACACTCCTCTGGCCAGCCGGTTCCCATATGCTGAATAGACGACAAAGTCGTTAGACAGCACACAGGCATCGACCTTGCAAACAAAGTGAGTCTCTTGGATCGCGGCGACATCCACGCCGAAGGACAAGAGGTCCCGGAGCAGGCGGGCAGCCTTACCTCCGATCCCTAAGGCCCTTCACGTTCATACTGGCTAACTTAATTGACATCATTTAGACCTGAAAAAGAGAGCAGAAAATTACTTCTGGTCACATACGGAGCGAAAATCAATGGGAGTGGGGACCCCGACGGATTGTCCAAGGTTGCCTGTGCCAATATCGGACGTAATTCGTCCGTCCTGGACAATACCGCCGACGTCCGTGGGAAAGGTAAGTTTTACCGCCCTATATAAAGATGGGTGGAGGATGACGGGGACCCTCCCGGCACAGAAATGTGAAAGCCGCTGAAGATATTTTGTGCCCGTTTGGCACATTTGTATTTTAAGGGAAGGCCTCGACGGTCCCCCTGCACAAATTCCCAGGCTTTTGTTTTACATCCCCCGGTATTTCTGATCAAAGTCAGTACCCCGGGGGCGCCTGGGGAAATTGGCAGGGTCCTCGATAGACTTCCCATCTATATTTTTTAATTTGAATAGAGGCCTTAGGAGGGCCTTCTTCTGAGAAGAAAGGTCCCTCTCTAAGGCCTGTCTGTCTACTTTGCAAACATCTACGTTTGCGAAAATGTTCTTTTTGTTTTTCTCCCGTTTCGGGGAGGGTTTTTCAGGATTCGGGGAGGGATGTTCAGATTTCGGGGAGGAAGGTACTGATTGGGAGGAGGGTGTGGGAGGTGTAGGGGAAGGAGAAGGTGAAGGTATATATCTCACTGGGGAGACAGAATGACTCCTCCCCTCAACAATAATAGTTCTCTCGGGTGATGCAGGGGCGGATTGGGTCCTGGGGGTAGCTATGATCCGTTCTGCTCTGCTACGCTCCTCCTTCTTTCCTTTCTTTATGGTCACATCCTCTTCCTCCTCTCGAGCCCTCTTCAAAGATGATGACCGTGGAGGAGGCATTTCCACGTCTTGCTGTTGTTGTTTATCTGCCTCCGGCAGCTGCTTCTGTGGTTCCTTGTGTTGTTGTTGTTGTTGTTGCTGCTGTCGAGACTCCTGCTGCTGCTGTTGTTGCTTTGCCTCCTTGCGAGGCTTCTTCTTTTCTGGGGACGGAGATTTTTCATGTTGTGGAGGAGGTGAAGCAACTTTCTTCCCCCTCCTAACCACCTCCGTCCATTCACTGCTTTTGGGTTCGGCTTCCTCAGGAGACACTGTTGTTTTCGACACCGGCGGTGTTTCCGGTGTCACCGGTGTTTTTTCCGGTTGCCTTGCCGGACACATTTTGAATGTGTGTCCGGCCAGACCACACGCCCAGCAGTGCGGCTTCCTTCCCTCCACCACCACGAACAGCCTTCTTCCACGACATAACAAGATGTCTGGGACCTTCAGGAAGTTTTCGCGGTCTACAACCACGCTGACATATATATCCTCCGTGGCCACACCGGCCTTACTCTTTATACGTGCCACCTCCTCCACCGCACCGAAAGTCGCAAAAAACGCTCCGACATGGTCACAGGAAATGTCCACCGGCACGCCATGTATCGTGATTTTTGTCTTTCTTGTACCAAGGTATTCGGTTTGAAACCGGATACCTTTCGCAGTCAATATATTTCCGGCTAGATGTTTTGCTTCGCCTTCCGAGCAAAGCAAGATGTCCCACATTGCACGGGACCTTCTTGCCAGTACGCAAGGTACAATGTCCAGGACTTTCAGGGCTTCTTCCATGTTCTCCCTACTGACAGCAATAAATTTTTTTGTTTTTTCATCGGCTGTCAGTAGAGAGATTGTCTTCTTTGCCACTACATTCACCACTTCTGGTATTGCTACCAATTCGTTGTCTTTTATGTAGTCTTGGTATTTTTCCCGCATTTGCCGGTAGTACCCGGCATCCTTCTTCATTGGTGCTTTTACCCATGCTGTCGGTGAGGGAGTCACCGTGGGTACAGCGTCAGAAGTTGAGGGCTGGGGAGACAAAGCCATAGCTTGACTTGCCCCCCCTCACAAAACAAAAAAAAACGTTCAAAAAAGTACACGAGCGACGAAGACAAACAAAACAATATAACAAAAACAGACGTACTCACTGGTAACACAGAGTTCAAAATAATCCAACAGTAACTCTTGCAAAAATCACAGAGTCAATGCCAACGGCTCGTCAGGGCACTATTTATTTTGTAAAATTTACAAAATTATGGCACAAGGCCTAAAAGGGGAGGGGGAGAGGTTGGTTCTCACTTAACTATCCTATACCTAGCTAAACACTATCACGACCCATTCACTCGTTACAATTTGCACAGTCACCAAAAGAACCCATCCATCTACTCCCAATCCTTCGTACACCACAATGCCAGAAACTTACAAGGGACACCTAAAAAGTGGGGAAATTAACCCGTGACAATAAAAATGTATTTATATACAATATAATATATACAATATAATGTAAAATATTTAATGAAAAATGAAATGATGGGAGGGGGATGAACCCAAAAATAAACTAAAAATACAACAAATTTTGAACTAAAATAATAATCAATGTTAGTAAGAACCGACCATCCCAGAAAAAAGAGTGGCCGCTGTATTCCGCCCAATGGCGAAATCAAGAAGCACACTCGCTAAGGGAGTGGGGAGGGGGGTAAAAAATTAGCGGAAAGGGACAATAAAAGGCTGAACCAGCCGAGATAAAAAGAGACCAAAACAAACTGGGGAGGTTGGGAATCTCGGCATGGATTATAACAAAAGAGAAAGCCGGGTACAGGCTAGGAACACATTCATTCACTTTAACTAGGTACACAAGAGAGAACTAGCTTAACCAGGGGAGGGTTCCAGAGGAATCCACCCCGATGTAACCAGCAGATCTAAAAGAGAAAATCAAGATTAGCCCCGTTCAAACGAACCAGGCTCGCCACATTTACCCACCTTTTGCTAAAGTCTGTCGAAGTCAAACGTTTCCAATCAGTTCTAATCTTTATTTTGAGCTGATGCTCAAAATAACAGATCAGATCCTGATGTGAAAGACGCTGACCTCGCAAGACTTCCTCCAATTCGCGTCGTCCAAATCACCATTCGAGCCGTGGCTAGCAGCGACAGAAACACCATACGCTTCATCCCAGAGAACGGGGGCGACACATTATCACAGGCGAATGCACGATCAATGAGCACAAGCTCTCGCGGCTCGATACGAGCAGTCAACTCGCCGACCCGGTCCCATAGAGGGCGAACCCGCGAACAATGGTAGAAGGCGTGCGAAGCCGTTTCTTCCAAGCCAAGGTTGCAGCGTTCACAATCTGGCAAATCCGCCAGGCCCCATATGAAGGCCATGTCATTGAGAGGCAAGCGATTCCGAGCTAATCGCCAGGTGAGCGAAAACTCAGAGTTGTTGAGATAATCACTCCCTGGCGCCCAAGACCAGAACGAGCGAAACTCGTCCTCCGACAAGCGCAGCACATCACGTAGTGAATCCTTTGCGACGCCCTCCACTAACCCACGATAGAAGACTCTCCTAGGCCGTGAAAGGTCACTGGACCGTGGAATGGCCCGCAGGGCCGCCAGACATTCGAGGAGAAAACTCGATCGCTCTCGAGGCTTACGGCACCGCCTCAAGATGGGGGGAGTGATAGTAAGTCTAGGGAACATGTCCCTCACTATCCCCCTAAGCAATGAGTCTTCGGAAATCGCTCGCCTGAGAAAAACCAACCTTGACGCAACCTTATGGCCCATCAGGTATGGCATTCCCAGGCCCCCATGACACGGACGTTGGTAACAGACACGTTTGTCGACATAGTGTTTGCGTCCTCTCCATAAAATGGAGAATAGCAAACGCTCGATCGCCTTCTTATGCCGTTTACAAAGTGGAAGTACTGACAACTGGTAAAGGATGATGGGAAAGACGTATGTAGCACACGCCTCAGCCATACCCTTTAAGGACAACCTCCTTCGGCGCCAAATCTTGGCCGACGCGCCTACCTTTGCCAGTACTTCAGACCAATTTTTCTCCAACTGTAGGTCGGGCCCGAACCACACTCCAAGAATGCAGACCGGGCCGTCCGTCCAGTCGAAGGGCCCCGGGAGGGTCAGACCCTTCCAGGCGCCTAACCGCAAGCCGGACGACTTGTTGCGGTTAATCTTGGCCCCTGTCACCTGTTCGTACCGTTCAAGCGCCTTCTGTACCACCTCGATGTCCCTGCGGGAGGACACGAAAGTAGTGACGTCATCGGCGTACGCGGAAACCCTGGCTCGAGCACCACCAGGGACAGCGATTCCACGTAGGGCCGGACTGCACGCCCTGTCCCTTAGCCGGCGAAGGAGGGGCTCCAACGCCAAAGCATAAAGTAGGGGCGACAGTGGACAACCCTGTCGGACCGACCTAGACAGCGCCAGAACGCCCGACAACTTTCCGTTCACCTGTACCACAGCCGTCGGGGATTGATACAGGAGGCTAATCCAGCGGCGGAAGTTGGTTTCGAATCCAGCTGCCTGCAGGACAGCCGCCAGATACCGATGGTCAACCCTATCAAATGCCTTGGACTGATCTAAATGGATCAGCGCGGCTTCGTCGTCGTCTTTTATCCCCTCTATGATCGTGCGTATCAGATGCAGGTTGCTCTGAATTGTTCGGCCCTTCACAGCACAAGTCTGCTCAGGTCCCAACAGAGACTCGGCAACTAATTGCAAACGATTTTGCAAGATCTTGGCCAAAATCTTTAACTCTGTGTTTAGCAGAGTTATGGGCCGGTAACCCTCTAGCTCCCTCCCCACACCCTTGCCTTTTCTCAACAGCGTGATCACACCCCTGGTGAACCGTTTGGGGATGGACCCCTGCCGGAACCAGTTGTTGAACACGACAGTCAAAATCGGGACAAAGATGTGCGACAGCCTCAAGTACAATTCATAGGGCAAACCATCGAGACCCGGCGATTTGCCACTGCCGACCTTCTTCAGCGCCGCGTAGACTTCGCCCTCCGTAATCTCTCCCTCGCAGCTAGCTGCATCAGCCGGCAAAAGCCGGGGGAAGTCAGCCAAATAGCTGCGAAACTCCTCATCACGGAGACCGGGCTCCTTGGTAAACAGGATCTCGAAATGCCGCCGAAACGCCTCGCACATGTCGTCAGTCGACCGCAGAGTGTGTCCCTCCGGGTTGCGAACCTCTCGAATGTACCGGTCGCCTCCGCGGCGAATTTCTTCCTTGCGCAGTTCTGCGCCCATATTCACAGCTTCGGAAGACATCTTGCTTAACTTATGTCTAACTACCTGGCCCATGTAACGATCGCTATTCGACCGGTCCACGGCCTCCTTAGCTATGGCTATCTCTAGGGGATCCCCACCAGCCACCGCCCGGGAGTAGTTAGCTCTAAGTGTCTTCACCTTGTCAGCCTTATCTAGTTTGAGCCGAATGCTGAACTGAGTGGTGAAAGACCTAATACTATCCTTAAGGTTATCCCACCACTTATTCCCGATGACTCCCCCAGTTAACGCCCGCTGCACTAAGTTAATTAGCTGGCGCCGGAAGTCCCGCCTGTCCAGTAAGGACACGTTGAACTTCCAGTAACCAGCCATTCTAACCCTATTTTCTAAATTTACCCGGGCACAAACGAGTTTGTGGTCCGAGTAACCTAGCCAGTGGAACGTGGGACAATCTAAGAAATCTAGTTCGGCTTCACGAACTAACATTCTATCAAGGTAGCTAGCCACCTTGGTAGAAGGCCAACTATTAGCCCACGTCCACATTCTCCCGCCCTTGTGATCGGCCCGGTATCTATCGACAAGACCGAAGTCCTCGATAAGATCGACCAAGCTACGATCACGTTCCTTCCCTCTAGCTCCCCGCCCTCTATCCAACTTGGGGTTCAGGATGGCATTCCAGTCCCCCACTAAGACGAGTCGCTTGGAGTCCACCAGGAAGGGCCCCAACCGCCGAAAAAACGAGACGCGCTCCTCCTGGTCGTTGGGCGCATAAACCGCAACCAGACGAAACGCATTGCTTTTCACTGCAATATCGGCCACGATCAGCCGGCCCTCGGCACCGACATGGACAAGATCCACCTTCGCGTCCAGGGTACGCTTGACCAGCAAAGACACTCCTCTGGCCAGCCGGTTCCCATATGCTGAATAGACGACAAAGTCGTTAGACAGCACACAAGCATCGACCTTGCAAACAAAGTGAGTCTCTTGGATCGCAGCGACATCCACGCCGAAGGACAAGAGGTCCCGAAGCAGGCGGGCAGCCTTACTCCGATCCCTAAGGCCCTTCACGTTCATACTGGCTAACTTAATTGACATCATTTAGACCTGAAAAGAGAGCAGAAAATTACTTCTGGTCACATACGGAGCGAAAATCA
>JBBBDQ010002991.1:0-37691 GCA_037127315.1 Ascarosepion bandense | reverse complement strand
TATTAAACTTGATATGCATGAAAATACACGAAATGCGCAATTTTCGGGCTTTCAGTACACTCATTTATATTGCTCAGAATTTATTTAAATGAGACCATATGATTCTACACATCAATTTACATAAAATTCAGCATTAATCTTGATATGCATGAAAATATATTAAGGCTCAATTTTCGGGCTTTCAGTACACTCATTTATATTGCTCAGAATCTATTTAAATGAGACCATATGATTCTACACATCAATTTATATAAGAATCAGAATAAATCTTGATATGCATGAAAATACACTAATTGCGCAAATTTCGGGCTTTCAGTACACTCATTTGTATTGCTCTGAATCAATTTTAAATGAGACCATATGATTCTACACGTCAATTTACAAATGATTCAGCATTAATCTTGATATGCATGAAAACACAATAAATGCGCCATTTTGGGCTTTCAGTACACACATTTATATTGCTCAGAATCTATTTTAAATGAGACCATATGATTCTACACATTAATTTACCTAAGAATCTGCATTAATCTTGATATGCATGAATATACACTAAATGCGCAAATTTCGGGCTTTCAGTACACTCATTTATATTGGTCAGAATCAATTTTCAATGAGTCCGTATGATTCTACACATCAATTTACATAAGAATCAGCATTAAACTTGATATGCATGAAAATACACGAAATGCGCAATTTTCGGGCTTTCAGTACACTCATTTATATTGCTCAGAATTTATTTAAATGAGACCATATGATTCTACACATCAATTTACATAAGAATCAGCATTAATCTTGATGTGCGTGAAAAAACACTAAATGCGCAATTTTCGGGCTATCAGTACACTCATATATATTGCTCAGAATCAATTTTAAATGAGTCCGTATGATTCTACACATCAATTTACATAAGAATCAGCATTAATCTTGATATGCATGAAAGTACACTAAATGCGCAGTTTTTGGTCTTTCAGTACACTCATTTATATTGCTCAGAAGTAATTTAAATGAGACCATATGATTCTACACATCAATTTACACAAGAATCAGCATTAATCTTGATATGCATGAAAATACTCTAAATGCGCAGTTTTTCGATTTTCAGTACATTCATTTATATTGCTCAGAATTAATTTCAAATGTGACCATATGATTCTACACATCAATTTACACGAGAATCAGCATTAATCTTGATATGTATGAAAATACACTAAATGCGCCATATTTGGGCTTTCAGTACACTCATTTATATTGCTCAGAATCAATTTTAAATGAGACCATATGATTCTACACATCAATTTACATAAGAATCAGCATTCAACTTCATATGCATGAAAATACACTAAATGCGCAGTATTTGGACTTTCAGTACACTCATTTATATAGCTCAGAATCAATTTCAAATGAGACCATATGATTCTACGCATAAATTTACATATGAATCACAATTAATCTTGATATGCATGAAAATACACTAAATGCTCAACTTCGGGATTTCAGTACACCCATTAATATTGCACAGAATCAATTGTAAATGAGACCACATGATTCTACACATCAATTTACATAAGAATCAGCATTAATCTTGATATGCATGAAAATACACTAAATGCGCAATTTTCGTGCTTTCAGTACACTCATTTATATTGCTCAGAAGCCATTTTAAATGAAACCATATGATTCTACACATCAATTTACACAAGAATCAGCATTAGTCTTGATATGCATGAAAATACACTAAATGCGCAATTTTCGGGCTTTCAGTACACTCATTTATATAGCTCAGAATCAATTTTAAATGAGACCGTATGATTCTACACATCAATTGACCTAAGAATCAGTATTAATCTTGATATACATGAAAATACACTAAATGCGTAGTTTTTGGTCTTTCATTACACTCATTTATATTGCTCAGAATCAATTTCAAATGATAACATATGATTCTACACATCAATTTACATAAGAATCTGCATTAATCTTGATATGCATGAAAATACAACAAATGAGCAGTTTCTGGTCTTTCAGTACACTCATTAATATTGCACAGAATCAATTTTAAATGAGACCATATGAATCTACACATCAATTTACATAAGAATCTGCATTAACCTTGATATGCATGAAAATACAATAAATGCGCAATTTTCGGGCTTTCAATACACTAATTTATATTGCTCAGAAGTAATTTAAAATGAGACCATATGATTCTACACATCAATCAGCATTAATCTTGATATGTATGAAAATACACTAAATGCGCCATATTTGGGCTTTCAGTACACTCATTTATATTGCTCAGAATCAATTTCAAATGAGACCGTATGATTCTACACATCAATTTACATAAGTATCAGCATTAATCTTGATATGCATGAAGATACACTAAATGGGCAATTTTCGGGCTTTCAGTACACACATTTATATTGCTCAGAATCAATTTTAAATGGGACCATGTGATTCTACACATCAATTTGCATAAGAATCAGCATTAATCTTTATATGCATGAAAATACAATAAATGCGCAATTTTCGGGCTTTCAATACACTCATTTATATTGCTCAGAATCAATTTCAAATGAGACCATATGATTCTACACATCAATTTACATAAGAATCAGCATTAATCTTGATATGCATGAAAATACACTAAATGCGCAAATTCGGGCTTTCAGTACACTCAGTAATATTTCTCCGAATCAATTTTAAATGAGACCATATGATTCTACACATCAATTTACATAAGAATCAGCATTAATCTTGATATGCATGAAAATACACTAAATGCGCAATTTCCGGGCTTTCTGTACACTCATTTATATTGCTCAGAATCAATTTTAAATGAGACCACATGTTTCTACACATCAATTTACATAAAAATCCGCATTAATCTTGATATGCATGTAAATACACTAAATGCGCAATTTTCGGGCTTTCTGTACACTCATTTATATTGCTCAGAATCCATTTTAAATGAAACCATATGATTCTACATATCAATTTACACAAGAATCAGCATTAATCTTGATATGCATGAAAATACACTAAATGCGTAGTTTTTGGTCTTTCATTACACTCATTTATATTGCTCAGAATCAATTTCAAAGGAGATCATATGATTCTACACATCAATTTACATAAGAATCTGCATTAATCTTGATATGCATGAAAATACACTAAATGCGCAAATGAAAGCCCAAATATTCTTATGTAAATATGGTCTCATTTAAAAATAATTTTGAGCAATATATATGAGTGTACTGTAATCCCGAAAATTGCGCATTTAGTTTATATTCATGCATATCAAGTTTAATGCTGATTCTGATGTAAATTCTTATGTAGAATCATATGGTCTCATTTTAAATTGATTCTGATCAATATAAATGTGTGTACTGAAAGCCCAAATATGTCGCATTTAGTGTATTTTCATACATATCAGGATTACTGCTGATTCTTGTTCAGATTGATGTGTAGAATCATATGGTTTGATTTAAAAATTATTTTGAGCAATATAAATGAGTGTACTGAAATCCCGAAATTGCGCATTTAGTGTATTTTCATGCATATCAAGATTAATGCTGATTCTTACGTAAATTGATGTGTAGATTCATATGGTTTCATTTAAAATTGATTCTGTGCAATATTAATGAGTGTACTGAAACCCCGAATTTGCGCATTTAGTTTATTTTCATACATATCAAGATTAATGCTGATTCTTGTGTAAATTGATGTGTAGAATCATATGGTCTCATTTGAAATTAATTCTGATCAATATAAATGAGTGTACTGAAAGACCAAAATCTGCGCATTTAGTGTATTTTCATGCATATCAAGATTAATGCTGATTCTTATGTAAATAGATGTGTAGAATCATATGGTCTCATTTACAATTGATTCTGAGCAATAAAAATGAGTGTACTGAAGGCCGAAAATTGCGCATTTAGTGTATTTTCATGTATATCAAGATCAATGCTGATTCTTATGTAAATCGATGCGTAGAATCATATGGTCTCATTTGAAATTGATTCTGAGCAATATAAATGAGTGTACTGAAAGATAAAAAACTGCGCATTTAGTGTATTTTCATGCATATCAAGATTAATGCTGATTCTTATGTAAATGATGTGTAGAATCATACGGACTCATTTAAAATTGATTCTGAGCAATATAAATGAGTGTACTGAAAGCCCGAAAATTGCGCATTTAGTGTATATCCAAGCATATCAAGATGAATGCTGATTCTAATGTAAATTGATGTGTTGAATCATATGGTCTCATTTAAAATGGATTCTGATCAATATAAATGAGTGTACTGAAAGCCCAAATATGGCGCAATTAGTGTATTTTCATGCATATCAAGATTAATGCTGATTCTTATGTAAATTGATGTGTAGAATCAAATGGTCTCATTTAAAATTGATTCTGAGCAATATAAATGAGTGTACTGAAAGCCCGAAAATTGCGCATTTAGTGTATTTTCATCCATATCAAGATTAATGCTGATTCTTATGTAAATTGATGTGTAGAATCATATGGTCTCATTTAAAATTGATTCTGAGTAATATAAATGAGTGTACTGAAAGCCCAAATATGGCGCATTTAGTGTATTTTCACGCGTATCAAGATTAATGCTTATTCTTATGTAAAATGGTTTGTAGAATCATATGGTCTCATTTAAAATTGATTCTGAGCATTAAAAATGAGTGTCCTGAAATCCCAAAATTGGCGCATTAATGTATTTTTATTTGTATCATGATTAATACTGATTCTTAGGTAAGTTGATGTGTAGAATCATATGGTTTGATTTGAAAATGATTTTGAGCAATATAAATGAGTGTACTGAAATCCCGAAATTGCGCATTTAGTGTATTTTCATGCATATCAAGATTAATGCTGATTCTTACGTAAATTGATGTGTAGATTCATATGGTCTCTTTTGAAATTAATTCTGATCAATATAAATGAGTGTACTGAAAGACCAACATCTGCGCATTTACTGTATTTTCATGCATATCAAGATCAATGCTGATTCTTATGTAAATCGATGCGTAGAATCATATGGTTTTATTTAAAATTGATTCTGAGCAATATAAATGAGTGTCCAGAAAGCCCGAAAATTGCGCATTTAGTGTATTTTCATGCATATCAAGATTATTGCTGATTCTTATGCAAATTGTTGTGTAGAATGATATGGTTTTATTTAAAATTGATTCTGAGCAATATAAATGAGTGTACAGAAAGCCCGAAAATTGCGCATTTCGTGTATTTTCATGCATATCAAGCTTAATGTTGATTCTTATTTAAATTGATGTGTAGAATCATATGGTCTCATTTAAAATTGATTTTCAGCAATATAAATGAGTGTACTGAAAACCCGAAGTTGCGCATTTAGTGTATTTTCATGCATATCAAGATTAAGGCTGATTCTTATGGAAATTTATGTGTAGAATCATATGGTTTCATTTAAAATCGATTCTGAGCAATATAAATGAGTGTACTGAAAGGCCGAGAATTGCGCATTTAGTCTATTTTCATGCAAATCAAGATTAATGCTGATTCTTATGTAAATTGATGTGTAGATTCATATGGTCTCATTTAAAATTTATTCTGAGCAATATAAATGAGTGTACTGAAAGCTCGAAATTGCGCATTTAGTGTATTTTCATGCATATCAAGATTAATGCTGATTCTTATGTAAATTGATGTGTAGAATCATACGGTCTCATTAAAAATTGATTCTGAGCAATATAAATGAGTGTACTGAAAGCCCGAAGTTGCGCATTTAGTGTATTTTCATGCATATCAAGATTAATGCTGATTCTTATGTAAATTGATGTGTAGAATCATATGGTCTCATTTAAAATTTATTCTGAGCAATTCAAATTAATGTACTATAAGCGAAAATAATGCGCGTTTAGTGTATTTTCATACATATCAAGATTAATGCTGATTCTTATGTAAATTGATGTGTAGAATCATATGGTCTCATTTAAAATTGATTCTGAGCGATATAAATGAGTGTACTGAAAGCCCAAAAATTGCGCATGTACTGTATTTTCATGCATAGCAAGATTAATGCTGATTCTTATGTAAATTGATGTGTAGAATCATACGGTCTCATTTGAAATTGATTCTGAGAAATATAAATGAGTGTACTGAAAGCCCGAAAGTTACGCATTTAGAGTATTTTCATGCATATCAACATTAATGCTGATTCTTATGTAAATTGATGTGTAGAATCATATGGTCTCATTTGGAATTAATTCTGAGCAATATAAATGAGTGTACTGAAAGCCCAAATATGGCGCATTTTGTGTATCTTCATGCATATCAAGATTAATGATGATTCTTGTGTAAATTGATGTGTAGAATCATATGGTCTCATTTGAAATTAATTCTGATCAATATAAATGAGTGTACTGAAAGGCCAAAAACTGCGCATTTAGTGTATTTTCATGCATATCAAGATTAATACTTGATTCTTATGTAAATTGATGTGTAGAATCATACGGTCTCATTTAAAATTGTTAAAATTATTTCTGTTATGCATGAAAATACACTAAATGCGCAATTTTCGGGCTTTCAGTACACTCATTTATATTGCTCAAAATCATTTCTAAATGAGACCATATGATTCTACACATCAATTTACATAAGAATCAGCATTAATCTTGATATGCATGAAAATAAACTAAATGCGCAATTTTCGGGCTTTCAGTACACTCATTTATATTGCTCAGAATAAATTTTGAATGAGACCATATGATTCTACACATCAATTTATATAAGAATCAGCCTTAATTTTGTTATGCATGAAAATACACTAAATGCTCAATTTTCGGGCTGTCAGTACACTAATTTATATTGCTCAGAATCAATATGAAATGAGACCATATGATTCTACCCATTAATTTTCATAAGAATCAGCATTAATCTTGATATGCATGAAAATACAGTAAATGCGCAATTTTCGTGCTTTCGGTACACTCATTTATATAGCTCAGAATCAATTTTGAATGAGACCATATGATTCTACTCACCAATTTACGTAAGAATCAGCATTAATCTTGTATGCGTGAAAATATACTAAATGCGAAATTTCGGATTTTTAGTACTCTCATTTATATAGCTCAATATCATTTGTAAAAGAGACCATATTATTCTACACATCCAATTTACATAAGAATCAGCATTAATCTTAATATGCATGAAAATCCACTAAATGCGCAATTGTCGGGCTTTCAGTACACAAATTTATATTGCTCAAAAACAATTTTAAATGAGACCATATGATTCTACACATCAATTTACGAAAGAATCAGCATTAATCTTGATATGCATGAAAATCCACTAAATGCGCAATTTTCGGGCTTTTAGTACACTCATTTATCAAGATTAATGCTGATTCTTATGTTAATTGATGTGTAGAATCATATGGTCTCATTTAGATATGATTTTGAGCAATATAAATGAGTGTACTGAAAGCCCGAAAATTGCGCATTTAGTGTATTTTCATGCATAACAGAAATAAGGCTGATGCTTATATAAATTGATGTCTAGTATCTTATGGTCTCATTTAGAATTGATTTTGAGCAATATAAATGAGTGTATTGAAAACCCGAATATTGCGCATTTAGTGTATTTTCATGCATATCAAGATTAATGCTGATTCTTATGTAAATTGATTTGTAGAATCATATGGTTTCATTTAAAATTCATTCTGACAAATATAAATGAGTGTACTGAAAGCCCGAAGTTTGCGCATGTAGTGTATTTTCATGCATATCAAGATTAATGCTGATTCTTATGTAAATTGGAGTGTAGAATATTATCGTGTAATTTAAAATTGATTCTGAGCAATATAAATGTGTGTACTGAAAGCCCGAATATTGCGCATTTAGTGTATTTTCATGCATATCAAGATTAATGTTGATTCTTATGTAATTTGATGTGTAGAATCATATGGTCTCATTTAGAAATGATTTTGAGCAATATAAATGAGTGTACTGAAAGCCCGAAAATTGCGCATTTAGTGTATTTTCATGCATATCAAGATTAATGTTGATTCTTATGTTAATTGATGTGTAGAATCATATGGTCTCATTTAGATATGATTCTGAGCAATATAAATGAGTGTACTGAAAGCCCGAAAATGGCGCATTTAGTGTATTTTCATGCATATCAATATTAATGATGATTCGTATGTAAATTGATGTGCAGAATCATATGGTCTCCTTTAAAATTATTTCTGAGCAATATAAATGAGTGTACTTGAAGCACGAAAATTGCGCATCTAGTGTATTTTCATGCATATCAAGATTAATGCTGATTCTTATGTAAATTGATGTGTAGAATCATATGGTCTCATTTAAAAATGAGTGTACTGCAAGCCCGAAAATTGCGCAATCAGAATCAGCATTAATCTTGATATGCATGAAAATACACTAAATGCGCAATTTTCGGGCTTTCAGTACACTCATTTATATTGCTCAGAATCAATTTTAAATGAGACCATATAATTCTACACACCAATTTACATAAGAATCAGCATTAATCTTGATATGCATGAAAATACACTAAATGCGCAATTTTCGGGCTTCCAGTACACTCATTTATATTTCTAAAAATCATTTCTAAATGAGACCGTATGATTCTACGAATCAATTTACATAAGAATCAGCATTAATTTGTTATGCATGAAAATACACTAAATGCGCAATTTTCGGGCCTTCAGTACACTCATTTTTATTGCTTGGAATCAATTTTAAATGAGACCATATGATTCTACACATCAATTTACATAAGAATCAGCATTAATCTTGATATGCATGAAAAGACACTAAATGCGCAATTTTAGGATTTCAGTACACTCATTTATATTGCTCAGAATCAATTTTAAATGAGAACATATGATTCTATACTTCAATTTACATTTTTACAATTTTAATTTTTATGTAAATTCATATGTGAAAGCCCGAATATTGCACATTTAGTGTATTTTCATGCATAACCAAATTAAGGCTGATTCTTATGGAAATTGATGTGTAGAATCATATGGTCTCATTTAGAAATGATTTCGAGCAATATAAATGCGTGTACTGAAAGCCCGAAAATTGCGCATTTATTGTATTTTCATGCATATCAAGATTAATGCTGAGTCTTATGTAAATTGATGGGTAGAAACATATGGTCTCATTTAAAATTGATTCTGAGCAATATAAATGAGTGTACTGAGAGCCCGAATATTGCGCATTTAGTGTATTTTCATGCATATCAAGATTAATACTGATTCTTATGTAAATTGATGTGTAGAATAATATGGTCTCATTTAAAATTGATTCTGAGCAATATAAATGAGTGTACTGAATACCGGAAATTTTCGCATTTAGTGTATTTTCATGCATATCAAGATTAATCCTGATTCATATGTAAATTAATGTGTAGAATCACATGGTCTCATTTCAAATTGGTTCTGAGTAATATAAATGAGTGTACTGAAAGCCCGAAAATTACGCATTTAGTGTATTTTCATGCATATCAAGATTAAACCAGATTCTTATGTAAATTGATGTATAGAATCATATAGTCTCATTTAAAATTGATTTTAACAACCTATCTGCGTTACGTTCACAAATATACGAGGTATTCGCAGTAACTGTAATAGTGTAGCTTCTTTCCTTCTAACTAACTCACCCGATATCTTAGCTATATGTGAGACTAACCTTGACCCTTCTATCCCCTCTTCAGGAAGGACTCCAATGTCCATATGCATGGGCTTGGAGTATATGTCAGCTAACAACTCCCCCTAGCCAGGTCACATCTCTTGAATCCCTTGATCATTCCTTCATGTGCTTCCGTCTCTCACTTCTAAGCTCGGTTAGCTATCTCTTCTTCCTCTACCGTTCCCCCTCCTCCTCTGACTGTACGTTACTTGATTGCATCTCTACTAACATAGACAGGGCCATTTATTCTCACCCATCTGCCCATATATTTGTGTTTGGCGATTTTAACGCCCACCACAGCAAGTGGCTTGAAAACTCAGCCACCGACCTTGCACTTTTCAATAGCCCAAGCTCTAACGCAAGTGGTGGACTTCCCCACGCGTTTCTCTAAAAACCCTAACGGAAGGACTCTTTACTCGACCTTTGTTTGACCTCCATCCCAGACTCCTGCAATACCAGGCAACTCTGCCCCCTTGGAAACTCTGACCACGCCGTAGTCTCCGTAAACATATCAATCCGCACTAACTCTACCCAAGAAAACCAGACCAGCAGAATATCATACTGCTACCAAAGAGCCGACTGGGACTCGTTCAGGGACTTCCTCTGCGACGTCCCCTGGAACAACGTCTTTCATCTTCCTGTCGAAGACTGTGCCTCCCAAGTCTCCTCTTGGGTTAAGGCTGGCATCGATGCTTTTATCCCTGCCAGAAAATTCCAACTAAAACCAAATTCGTCCTCCTGGTTCTCACCCGCTATTGCCGACCGGAACCATTTCTTCCGGCTCTATCGAAGCTGCTCGTCGAACCAAAACAGGCGCCTTTTCAACTCAGCACGGAACAAGTGTAAAAAGTACTGAACAAAGCCAAGACGGCGTTTGCTACCAGAATTAGGCAACGCATAGCATCCTCTAAGTTTGGCTCCAAAGACTTCAATACCCCCACTAATCAATGAATTTGAAGTTCTCACCTCCCCAGCCGACAAGGCTGAATGCTTTGCCCGTAGATTCTCAACCAATTCGACACTGGACTCGTTAGGAATACCTACACCAGTCTTCCCACCCAGAACTAAGGCTCAACTAAATAACGTCCACATTTCACCCTCGCTGGTCGCCAAGATAATTGCGCAACTTGACTCACACAAAACGAGCGGCGGTGACGGAATCCCAGTCATAGTACTGAAGAAATGTGCCCCATAACTCTCCTCTGTCCTCTCTATAACCTCTGCCTGTTGGAAGTCCTCCTGCGTAGTACCTATATTTAAGAATTCTGGCGAACCCTCAGACCCCGCCAATTACCGTCCTATTAGTCTCCTTCCAATCTTTGGCAAAGTTTTCGAAGCCATTATCAACGCCGAGGTGATTCAGCATCTTATGGCCAACGGGCTTCTATCTGACAAACAGTAAGGGTTTCGCTTCACCAGGTCTACTGCTGATATGCTAACGACCATTACCGAGTACATATACCAGGCACTCGACAAGAATGGTGAAGCCCGAACCGTTGCCTTGGATATCTCCAAAGCATTCGACAGGGTCTGGCATGCTGGCCTCTTGTGCAAACTGCGGAGCTATGGGATAACTGAACATCTGTTTGACCTAATCCAGTCCTTCCTCTCTAACCGCACATTGAAGGTGGTATTAAATGGGCATGCCTCCCAAAACTACCAGACGAACGCGGGCGTCCCTCAAGGTTCTATCCTAGGTCCCACGCTCTTTCTAATCTACATTAATGATCTCCCCGACACCATTAGATCCCAAGTTGGCATGTATGCCGACGACACAACAATCTACTCCCGCATCGATCAGAAACCAGGTCTGGACGACAAAGTGAACTTCGCTGCCGTACTTGAAAGGGACCTCCAATCCGTAGTGACCTGGGGTAGCGAATGGTTGGTAAATTTCAATGCCTCCAAAACAAAGCTGTTATCTATTAACCACCATAGACAATCGCATCTACCTCCCATTAGCATGGGACAGGCTAGACTCCCAGAGAGTAAAATACTACGCCTCCTTGGCCTTACACTGTCGGCGGACCTCAAATGGAATGACTATATTGAATCAATTGCCAAATCTGCTGCTATGAAAGTGGGCTCCCTCTGCAGGGCCCGGAATTTTTTCCCACCTGAATCTATTCTGCACATATACAAATCTACCATCCCCTGCTGCTCTCCTTGACAAAATACAAAGGAGGATCTGTAACGTGGTTGATACTGACTTGGCAGACCGGCTGCAGCCGCTCTCTCACCGGCGTGATGTGGCTTCCCTGTGCCTCTTCTACAGGTACTTTCATGGCTACTGCTCCGATGAGCTTAGATCACTGGTGCCGCCTAACCACGAATTTACACGAGATACTAGATTAGCAACTAGGTCCCACCCTTTTACAGTTAAACAAATAAGATGTAACCGTAAATTCTACTCCAACAGCTTCAATCTCCAGGTGTTTAAATGTTGGGTCAATAGATACCTCCTATCACACTAACTCCCAACTATTCTCACAACACTCTCATCTACCCACATCCTTACACGCCTATCACCCACCCTCTGTCATTTCCTATATTTAATCAGCCTTTCTCGACTCTACGTAGCCCCCTGCACAGTAGTGGCAGTGACATGCCTTGCTCGGGGTGAAACGCTTATAAAAAAAAAATATATATATATAAATGAGTGTACTGAAAGGCCGAAAATTGCGCATTTAGTGTATTTTCATGCATATCAAGATTAATGAAGATTCTTATGTAAATTGATGTGTAGAATCATATGGTCTCATTTAAAAATGATTTTGAGCAATATAAATGAGTGTACTGAAAGAACGAAAATTGCGCATTTATTGTATTTTCATGCCTGTCCAGATTAATGCTGATTCTTATGCAAATTGATGTGCAGAATCATATGTTCTCATTTGAAATTTATTCTGAGCAGTATAAATGAGTGGGCTGTAAGCCCCAAAATGGCGCATTTATTTTATTTTCTTGCATATCAAGGTTAATGCTGATTCTTATGTAAATTGATGTGTAGAATCATATGGTCTCAACCCTAACCTGCCTCTGAACTAAGGCTTTAGGCCTTAGTTCTAAGGAATTAGCCCGGAGGCGTTCGGTCGCACGACGAGTAGGGTGGAGGTGCGGGTTGTTCGGGGTTAGGGTTAGGATTTTTTTTTGTTAACCTAACCCTGCAGGCCTAAAGCATTAGTTGTAAGGCCTTCGGCCTAGATTTGGATTTAAGGTTCTCGTTGCTTCTAACCCTAAACCCTTTATAATAAAGATTTTAAAACTTCTTAAAATGTAACAAGAAAAAAAAAGAAAGACATTTTTGATTTATGCTGGTTTTATTAATTTTAATTAAAAATAAGGGAAACAATAATTAATAAGAAAATATAAACATTATTGTTGACTACTGACTGTCGGTCGTGTTTGTAAATAAACACAGTTTTAAAGACAAAACTTTTCGTTTATTCGTCTAAATTCTAAAAATTTAACAAACATTGCTTAAATTTTCATATTTTTAATTTAATTATGAGAAATCACAATCACTAGAATTTAGGAACAAACAAGAAGCAAATTAATTAAAAATATTTATAAAAGCAACAATTTAAATTCAAGCAAATTAATTTAAACTAAATAAGTTTAAGTTACTGTTTTTTAAAAACCAAGCTTATAAAAGCTTTTTTACAAGTATTATCATTTTCCTTGCTACAAAAATTATTTAATAATGCATTAGAAGAGCTCCAGATAATCATTTTTTCTATGCTTTGACCTTCACCACCTGAGTTAACATGAAAAAGAAGTTCATCATTAGCCAAAACATCTAATGTTATGTACATAGACAATTTTCTTTGATTCATTGAATGAAGAAAAGAAGGATTCTTTACAAGTTTATTAATAACAATATAATTGTATAGTACTAAATTTGTTGTTACATCATTGGGATATATAACAGAGAACCTCTATTAATTCCTTGAAGATAACTGTTTATCAGGTCTCTTCCTGATACTAAACTTTTACAACTATTTCCATTTTTTTTAAACGGCATTACAGTAATAAATAATTATGAATCGAACGAATTAACGATAGGATAGCTAAATGAAATCTGAAATAGATTTATTAATATCAACCAATGTCTTTCGGGAAATTCTGCTAAAAAACAATGGAGTTCGAATTTTAAAATAATATTTTGATTGAATCCATTGTTAATCCTACTGGATGAAATAAAAAAAGAAGTAAAAATTAATGTTTCTATTTCATTTATGATGTTGAAACTTTATAAAAAAATCATTTTTTGCAAAACTTTTCTTTTTTGGTTAATGTTTTAGTTACTAATTAATTTTTTAAGGATTAAAAACTGTAAACCAACTATAAAAGATTTATTCTTCAGTTAAAATTCTAATTTTTTATTTCCAATTTTTTCTATGGATAAATATCGATAATTAACTTCAAATTATCAAAAATAGGAAAAAATGTTTGGAAAATATTTTTTGAGGATGTTCATTTTCTAAAAATTAGGTTTTAAAATTCAAAAATTATTCAATATTAATAGGTTTAAAATCATCGTTTTCATTTTCGGTAATAGTGATTTCTTGACATTTGCAAGAAATAATTTCACGGAGTTTTCAAATAAAAAACCTTAAAAGTAAAACAAATTCTTTTAAAATTGACTAAAAAAAATTTAATTCAGGAATATTTTTTCCATGTTTAAAAACGATTCATAAAAAAGTTGCAAGTATAGAAAAGTTAAGTAAGATTTTACTTTCTATTGCTAAGAATTTTTTCAAACATTTCATTGAAAAGAAAACAATGTTTAACAACTTTTTTCGGCTTCAGTTTAAGTTTTAAAACATTTCGAAAAAAAACAAAACTTACGAAGAAATTTTATTTTTTTAATTCAGATATTTTTTAAGATATTAATTTAAAAGATATATTACAAACAAAGTGCTTTCTTTCTTGTGCTACGGTAAAACTAATTTTCAGCAAATTTTGAAATAAATGGTGATAAAATTTTAACTACTCACTTTGCTAAATGGACTTGTAGTAAAATTCTCCCTTTTAATGGCATGTTTCCATTTATCAAATAAATGTTTATTTTTTGGAAACGAAAAACAATGAACTTTCGGTCCATTTTTATAATTCCCTTTGCAATTTGGTTCTGAAAATAAGTTAACGCTAACGGACGCCGGGTAGTAAAACAACACTACTAAGTATGACGTGAGCAAGTCAACTTTAATCATAGAACAGGCCTGGTAAAATAGCGACGGCCTCGCCCCAAAACACCTCTTCACCTTGAAGACGAATATACTCTGATGTCGCAACAAAAATGAGAATTGTTAACAGAATGAACTTTACTGCTTCCAGTTATATCCTTGCAAAATCAGTTTTTTGCAACAATTTCTTAAATTCTATTTTGTATCTTTCCTTTCTTGCATCAATGCCCTTAACCTTATTTTCTAGTGAAGACAAATAATTCATCACAAAAATTCAAAGTTAATAAAACCTCCATAAAACAAAGACATAAAAAGTTGAAAAGGAATCACAGAGACTATATCAATCTTTCTGGTTTCTTTTTGACCAAATTGCATCTATATTTAGAGTGACAAGCGAGATAAGCTTGCTGGCATTTTAAGATGATCATGCTCTTTCAGTTCAGATCTAAAAACATTTCGGTAATCATATAATAATATAAAAAAAAATAACAAAAAGAAAAGATTAAAATGTCACTTAAATTACCACAACCACATCTATTCATACTTCTCACCCCCAACTTTGATTCTCCCTGTTCCTTTTACACGACGAACAAAAAAGAAAATGTTGCTGAGGTAAGAGATTATTTAAGTAACAAATTAGTTTTGGTTTTTTATAAGGTTGTTTTTCGTCATGTTTATTTGCAGGGCAATTTTAATTGTTTCAGTATCTTCACATACGTTGACGTACTAACGAATCCTTCAAATGAATAAACAATAGTTCTGTTGAATACCAGAGATGACGGAACATGCAGAAGACACTGGTACACAGTCAGGTTTCTGTCTGAGTGTTTTATTTATTACTATTTATGGTCATGTTATTTCATTCAACATATGCATTTACCGTGTTTGACCACACGTGTCGTCCTCAAAACTTCTTATATAACAGGTTTCTACAGGATATTCATTTTTAAAATACTACACGAACAAGAAAATTATATGTGAGATAGAGAAAGTAAGTACAGATAATAGCTCTCCACAGCTTCCTGTCATTTGATGCATGTTCTGTTCTTGCCAGTGTAACTATCTATAACTTAAGTGTTTTCATTTGTTATGAATATGTCCAGTATTATCATCCAGAAGACAAGACATTACGTAACAATTTAGTGCTTTTTGTTCCTGTATTTTTCATTCCCAATTCTTTTGTGCCTTTAAATTTCAGTATCACTGCTTATTTTTTATCAGTTATTTTTTTTTTTTTTTTTTTAATCATATCACCCCGAGCAAGGCGGTAATGCCACTGATGCGCAAGGGGCTACGTAAGGGTAAAAAGAACGGAAAAGAGAAAGCCGGAAACCGCATCCTAAACAGGAAACAAGGGATGAGCCTCTTCACCTGTTCAATAGATGTGGGTGGAGTGTGAACCGGGCGATAGTTTAGTCTATATACTCCAATTGAGAAAAAAAAAATAAATAAATAAAATAAAATAAAATAATAAAAGAAAAGAGTGAGAAGATTGGAAAAGAGAAAACCGGGAACCGCATCCTAAACAGGAAACAAGGGATGAGCCTCTTCACCTGTTCAATAGATGTGGGTGGAGTGTGAACCGGGCGATAGTTTAGTCTATCTACTCCAATTGAAAAAAATAAAATAAAATAATAAAGGAAAAGAGTGAAAAGATTGGAAAAGAGAAAACCGGGAACCGCATCCTAAACAGGAAACAAGGGATGAGCCTCTTCACCTGTTCAATAGATGTGGGTGGAGTGTGAACCGGGCGATAGTTTAGTCTATCTACTCCAATTGAAAAAAAAAATAAATAAATAAAATAATAAAGGAAAAGAGTGAAAAAATTGGAAAAGAGAAAACCGGGAACCGCATCCTAAACAGGAAACAAGGGATGAGCCTCTTCACCTGTTCAATAGATGTGGGTGGAGTGTGAACCGGGCGATAGTTTAGTCTATCTACTCCAATTGAAAAAAAAAAATAAATAAATAAAATAATAAAAGAAAAGAGTGAAAAGATTGGAAAAGAGAAAACCGGGAACCGCATCCTAAACAGGAAACAAGGGATGAGCCTCTTCACCTGTTCAATAGATGTGGGTGGAGTGTGAACCGGGCGATAGTTTAGTCTATCAACTCCAATTGAAAAAAATAAATAAATAAATAAATAAATAAAATAAAATAATAAAGGAAAAGAGTGAAAAGATTGGAAAAGAGAAAACCGGGAACCGCATCCTAAACAGGAAACAAGGGATGATCATATAACTCAGATATGAGAATTTAGTAAATACATATATGTAAAAAGTAATCATAAATTGAGTACTGATTAACACGTTTAGTGTCTAAAATGTAAGGATCAGTCGTTATAGTACATAACTAGGTGTTTTTAATTAAAAACAAATGTATCAAAGATATTGGGATGTGCTGGATACATAATAGTTATTGGTGAGAAAATTGATATCAGTTTAAATTCTGGTGAAAACTGAGCACGTCATATGTGACACTATCTTCCGCGGGTATACTTTCTTTTGTTTGGTTTAATGTAACGGAGAGAGAGAGAAATTAATGTTAGTGATATTATTAGTTGTGCTTTATTGTAATTCGCGATGTGAGGTTATGTAAAAAACTATTTTAATAATATCACGTACTTGTAACATCCGGGGAATAGAGAAAATAGCTTACAGATGAGAAGGAGCGAGAGAAATGTAATTTTCTTTCTTTTTTATATACGATGCGCATTATTTGGGGCTAGGTGGAAATTTGACGAAACGGTCGCAGTCATAATAAAATGTCAGGATTACTTGATGAGTGTGCCTTTTAAAAAATACTTTCATGGTAATTGTTCTGGTGAACTTTTCTCTACGGTACTAGATTGATTGCAAGTTCAATACTGACATTTTTCTTTTCTCACGTCTGGAAATCTGTTTAAGCTTCTTTCATTCCAGTTAAATACACTGTCAATAGTTATCTTCTGTTTTTTAATTCTTGTTATTTTATTGTTCTCTTTACATATTATTATAGTATTAATAGATTCTTCTTATATGTCACATCATTAAGTATCCATAACCTAACATTAATATTACAGAGGAGTATGAGATTTCTCATCATGTAACTAATACAAACACTTTTGAAATTGTTATTAAAAACATGAAAACAAAATTAGACAAAGAAGAATGTCAAACGAGACATTCATTCTCACATTATACATATATAAGAAGGAATTCTGAAATTTGTTGAAAATGCCTGGCCGTAACAAGAATCCAGGTCTGAGATGTATTTTGGCTGTCACTCGTTTTCATTCCTTTGCTTGCACTGATGATCAACTACTGGTTGAAGAATAGATATATACCCCAATGGAGGGGATGGGTAAGGTAAATTTAACCCTTTGACTATGCTAAATGCCGACTTGGAGATTTTGGCAGATCATAGAAAAAAGTCAAAGAAGTCTTATTGTTAAATTTTAATCAGTCGAAGACATTCGATAGGATTGACCACTTTCGCGGGACTGTCCTCACATCAGCTGGATTCGGCCTGCATTTCCGCTCCTGGATCCCCCTCTTGTACAATTCCCTGGGCGCTTTGGTGGAAGTAAATAAAGTGAGGTCGTCTGTTTTCGTCTACGCTGTACATTCTTGCTTTGGAAACCTTCCTGCGCAAGTTAAAAGCGAATTTGGTGACCCTAGCTTTCTGCCTATGCCGACATACACAGAGTTGGAAAAAGAATATAGGCAAAGTAGATGTAAACCGATTGCCTGAAGACAAATGCCCCTTTTACGAGAATTGTCGTGAAGCACTGCCTCTTATGGGTGAAGAGTCACCTCTCTGATACCCCGTCATTGAATTGTGTGATAGTGAGGGGAGCTGCCCAACGTGCTCGGCCTTACAAACGGGAAGTTTTACTCCATCTTGCCTTGGGCTCCGAACAACAACGAAGCATCACTCACATGGCTGGTGAGGCGAGAGGCTTTCATCAAAGCGAAAAGTTATTTTCTTCTCAACAGGTCACTTTCTTTAACCATCACTTAAAATGAAGATCAGGGCGGGTCTCTCTTCATCGAAAATCACGCTGATTCCTGTCTGTTTGCTTGTGATCGCTGTTCATTTTTATTATAAGAAATATTGACGTTTGTTAAATTTTACATCTTTACCGAGGCCCCACAACACTATCAATAAGTCTGTCTGCCTGTTTAGATCCGTAAAGCCTTAATTTTTTAACTAAAAAGGTTTAATAAGCAGTCGTCATTTTCATTTATTTGACATGTGTATGAAATCCTAGTTTTGCAAAACTGAAAAAGGATTAACCACGTGCTTAAGGAAAAACTCGAAACCCGATTTTGCGAGTAGATGTTACATTGATTTTCTGAAGAATGGAAATTATTTGAAAGACTAAAACGAGTTAGCGATCTAGTGCGAAGAAAAATAAATCACTATAAAGACTTCGGTCAGATAGAAGCAGTGAGACGACACACTAAAATGTAACGGGAGAAACTCCGGGCGTAAGGTGATTCCTTTTACTTCTTCTTCTCTATTGATAGACATTTCTACTAACGTTCATACATACATACACACAAACTCTTTCCAACAAGTTATGTTATTATTTTATTTTAACATGCAAAATGTATACTTTCATTCTTCCACACATTCCAACCTGCTGATGAGCAATAAAACTGTAAGTTGTAGGGAGTTCGGTTATGCTTTTCACCAGTCCGATTTAATAAACATTAACTATCTTCACAGTCACCGATTGTTTTTCAAAAATCAGCCCCGAATTGTAAAATAAAATAATTAAATAAAACTAAGACATTATTTAGAAAATATCTGAATTGCTTTTATAAATAATATTTGTTAAAGACATCGTTGTATGAAGAAATATATTTTTATAAGAACTTTTAATTCTTTTTAAATGTTAAATATCATAATTTATTATCAATCGTTTAAAATTTTGCATTAATATTATTAAGTATATTTTTAAAAACTTAATACAAATCATTTTAATTTTTTGTGTGGATACATTTCCATTTTTCTAAGAATCACTGTTCGTAACTGACATTATTACTAGAAGGTTTAAAGGATTATCCTCTACTTTCTGGAAAAATAAAAACAATAAATTTTTGCTGCCTACTAGAAATAGTAGTAAATCATTTAGTTTTCAATATAAAGCTTATAGAAAATCAAAAATTTGTGGCGTTACCTCTTATAAACAATTAAATTCCAATGAAATAAAATATCATTTATTCAATCATCTTGAATACCGGCTTTTTTTTTTAAGCCAACCGAGTTTTCCATTCATCGATGTAACTCCCTATTTCTCCTAAGCCTTGTTCCACCATCTTGCTCGTGAAGGGAAGTAACTCTTGATTCATTCTGTACCGTTATTCGCCCGAAGTAGAGTCTTCATATGGGGTTTTTAACTCAAATTTATAAACATGCCGGATACTCGTCAAGAAATTCTTTAAGATCTTATCTATTACAACGCCTTAAAAAGTGTCAAAATTTCTTTACCCAGCCGCCATTTTTATTTTCCACCCTATTGGTTCCGTTAATTTTCTCTAAAGGCAAAGAGATGAAAAAACATTATCTTTTATTCTTCAATAACGGAAAGGAGATGGGTAAAGACCTGGAGACTAGAAAGGAAAAGAAAAAGAATTTGAGAAAATGCAACACAACCAGAGAGAGGGTTTGTGTGTGAAAATGGCGACCTCGTCATTACTATTATTATTATTAATAATAATAAAGACGAAGAAATTTCAATGACAAAATATTTTTATAAAGTTTTTCTTTACACGCTCCTCCACCAATACAAGAAAATAAATAACACTAAGTCATTCCAAGGGAAATTACTCTTTTTAACTATTAATTAAAGTTGTTTCCCTTAGATACCCACCCACCCTCATTCTGATAGCAATCCCAGCGTATCGGGAATTTTTTTCAGTAGTACACATAGATGTAAAAATTAGTTGAATATAGCATAAGCACGTTTTATATGTCCCCTATTGATGGGGTCGACTAGTTATGAATCTTTTAAAAATCTTCATCTCGCAATCAGCACCATCACTTGATAAGACACAAAAAGTGTTGAAACGAAGTAGCTACATTTGTTGTGATATTATAACATACTTATGTTATAAATTTCGATTAAATATTATTCGATCTATTTTTATTGAGCCCTTTTTTAAGAATAGTGTTTTCGGATACGTAAAAGTATAATGTGCACCGTCCATCTGAACAATCATCTTTCGCTTGCTTCAATATTTAATGACAGATGTCACATAATAATCCAGTACTATCTTCTTCGTTTACAGCGAAATTATCTTGTGTCTTAATATTTCTACTTAGATTTTGGATTGAATCCTTTACCATGCCAATACGCTTACGGATTTCCACATGTAATTGGTTTTCTGGGTTCCTCTTTTTACTGATTACTATGCATTCAGTTTTCTTGTCGGAGGTCTAGAAGTTTCTTTTCTGTACCTGCTATCAGTACTGTATCACTTGCGTACCTTATATTACTCAGATTGCTGCCGTCAATGATGAATCCAGGCAGGACTTCTAAATCTGTCAGAATTATTTCGCTGTTTAGGTTAACCAGCCATTTTGTCTCCATAATCTTTAATTTACAGGCTTGTTTTTCATTTCATGTGTTCGAGCGACAGATAAAGTCATATTATTTCATTTTGCTTTCGATTGCTTCCTGATAATATTAGTCATGTCTTGAAAGAGACATGCTTGACCGGGTAGAAGATTTGCCATTACTTTCTGCGGTAGACCAGGCTATAGAACCCATAGTTAGAGGAAGAAGTGACAGATTATATTATAATAATAAGTAGTAATTTTGAAGGGATTAGTTTATTACTACATAATAGAAAGCCGATTCCTCACTTTATGCCCAGTAGAAGCTTTAATTATTTTTCCAAATATTGCATTCAGTCAGTTAATTGCCATACTTGATACATGTTTGGGCAATCATGTCTCAAAAAAGATGACTGACTGACTGGGCAGAAGATTTTCCTCGGTAGACTGGTTGCCAAGCAAGGCTAGATAACCTAATCATTCCAAAGGGTATTTGCAATTTTGTTTTATCTTGAATATAGTCACTATCTCACCAACATGATGTGGCTTCCCTCTGTCTTTTCTGCCAATATTTTCGTGGTAACTGCTCTAACGAGCTTTTGGATCAGTGTCGCACTTACCGTCCTCTGTTAAAACACCTTTCAGGTATTTAAATTTTTTATCTGATTGATTTTAGTATCGCCGTCTTAATTGGTATTTTGCTCTTCTGTTTTTGATGATGGCCATGCATTCAGTTGTCTTTCCGTGTCTGCTATTACCACTTTGTCATCTGCATGTCGTACATTGTGACCACCACATCAAACGGATAACATTTGACTGCAATGTAGGTTATATCATATAAACCCGGTTTAGGTTGCTATTACTTGCCATTTAACCCATAGACCTTATAATAAGGAAATAAAATATTAATAAGCTCAATAATTATCTTTCTTGTTCATATATGTTCCAACCGTCCCTTCCTCATATGCTTGATCCATGATAATCGCAGCATCCTTCACATAGCAATCCTGTACTAACTTCTTTGTTTCTATCAAAATTTTCGTCTCTTAATACTCTGCTCAACTTCTGGAATGCGTCCTTGGCTATTCCAATAATCATTATATTTTTATATAAAAGTGTACCGCATAATTCCAACAAAGGAAACGTCTGCCTTTCAGCCATATGACAATTTTAATTCCTTAAATTAATAAAACCTTAACCCGCTATCATTTTGTTCATATGTTATATTGCAATAATCATTTCGCCCCAAGAAAGGCAGAAATGCCACTGGTGAGTGATTATAGAAGGTATTGTGAATATTATCAGTTTATGATTTTTAAACTTTTCCAGTGATACTGGTTGACAGTAACGGCTATTGAATCCATAGTTCGAGGGAGAAAAGTCTGATTAATACTTTCCCCAAAGGAATTTGCGCGTAAGTGAATGCATCAATTAAAGTGGAAATTGAACTCGGCTCTCCGATTTGTCGTTACCAGTCGGTATCCACAACATACATATGAAGGACGTGGGAGGTGCCAAATACTGTGAATAAAAAGATAAAAAACGGGCAGAACAGTTACACTTGTTGCGGTCAGTTTTTAGAAGCCAATGCTATTCTTATCTTGTTCTTTCTTTGTGTTAATCAATAAAAATGCATTTCCGATATCAACTAAATAATGTATTTGTTTCAATAACAAAAACTCCAGAATATTATTCATCGAATTTATTCCCGGAATGAAATGTCTCCCTTTCAGTGAACAGTTAAAGTTATTTTAGTCGTATTTTACAACTATGGTTTAAATACTGGCATGTGTGTAATCCAAAACATATTTGTTATAATAATTTCACCTCAAGCAAGGCAGAAATCCCACATCTCTTATCTTGCTTTTAGTCTAACAAGACAACAGTCCGACCGTTGCTTTCTATGTCCTGTTCAGCCGGTGAGCTGTAGGGACAACTGCCATTCGTCGCGTTGTGAATTTTTTTATTCGAATAGCGGGTTCTTGTTCCCTCAGGTCTGGGCTCTGGCCGCAATCGCAAGTACATCAAAATGTAAGCAACACTTCCAGTTCCTATACAAAGAGTCTTTTGAGACTACTGTTTTTATGTCGCTACCAAAGAATTTACACGAATACAAAATGTTTTAACGAGATTCTTAACCCCCAGTTTGGGGGTTAAGTATTTACCTATAGCTGGGAACAACAACAACAACTAAGAGGTGGTTCCATGCTCCCGGATGTAGCTAACCGTCTTGTGATAGATGGACAAAATTGAAATGAGTTTATTCGTGAACCATTTAATTAGGATTAGAATAGAAAGTAATGACAAGTCTTTCTACCCCGTTCCTTTTGACTGTGCGCCATTATTGTATTCATACAATAAATAGAATGTTTTGAAATTATGGCTAGAAATAATGCATGAAATCTTTTCAAACGTAGTATTAATCAATTAAAAATAAGAAAAATGACATCAGGTTATGCAATAGTGAATCTGAATTTGTTTGGCTGCTGTGCATAGGTATAAAAATAAAAGAACTCAAACGCAGCATAACTGTCGTATTATATTCTGTTCTCCTGGACCGGAGTTCATGAATTGACTTCCTAAATTAGCCAGTTTAAAAACAAGAAAATAACACAGCCAAAACTTTTTTCCATATCTGTACTGTCATCTATTTAGAATCAAACATAAAAAGTTCTGGCAGCTACAGCTATGTCTGGTCTCTGAACTATAAAAATTAAAACACTCGGTCCTCCTCCGGTGACGTGAAGGAACCAATACTATTGGCCATGTTGGTGAATTTTTGATCCGAATAGTTTCCGGGTCCTTGAGGATGGTAAAGCATGAGATGGCTGGGTTCCACCCTGAATGAAATCACTATTCGTGCAGAAGAAGTTCTTGTCACAACCACAAGAACAAAGAAAAATAAATATAAGCAACAATTGCAGTTCCTGTACAATATGTGTGGCAAGAGTAGTGGTTTTATGTCACTATGAAACACATTTAACGAATACAAAGTGTGTTCACGAGATTTGTCTTGGCAACTCACTGAGAGTAAAAGACGCACTTAGTCCGATATAAATCCAAGTGAAGTAAGGCTGGTAATTTCGTTGATCTTCATTTATACACAACATAGTTTCTTTTCTCGTCTTTGTCGACAGTGTTCTTTAGAATTGTACAGGCTCTACCTGTCTATTATTCCAGATTGGACTCCTTCACGTATGGCAACAAATAGACTAGACCAGCCGTTTTCGCTGCGTCTTATCTCAATCTGCCTAACTCCAGGTAAACAATTTTAATATGCTTATCACTGAATATCTGCCGGAGACTATTTCTGAAGTGGTACTAAAATGAATTTGGAGTTCCTGCAGACACCTTCCACTTGAGTCTTGCCAAACTACTTATCTCGTCTGCGAACTTGGCTGTGTTTGGTACTTGAAACCACCGAAGAAATCCGATTCGTCATTTTTTCATACTTTTTCCACTAATAACTCTGGAATTACTAAATTTAATTAACTAATAATCCAGCCCCAGAAATAATTTATTAAAAAAAGTTATTACTGGTGTTACTCCGGAATGCCTTCCACTCAACTAAATAGTATCTTCATTTCGATCCTTTAGAACTGTTGATTAATAGAAGGGGAGGGCTTTGTCTCTGTTACCTGGAATCCAGATCATAGATATTTTTGAATCACATGTTTATTATTTATCTGTGAATGTGAAATTTACTAAAATTTTCTTCGTCACAATTCATGGACCTTTAATATCTAGAATTTCTATACTGTCATTTGTTCATGTCAAGTGCAGATTTTTTCACATCCTGTCCTGTACAGTACAGTACATTTGTAGCTCTTAGTGATGTGTTTAAATATCTGTAGTGTCGTCCATTAAAAAATTTTGTTATTGTGTGGATTTCTATTTTTCACGTGTTTATTACATTTAAGCCAGTGCTGTTTCATGATTACTATTCAAATGACTTAGTAAAGTTTGAATTTTTTTTCTTGAGCAGAATATTTGCACTGTTATACTTTAAGTATAGGTGTGTGTATATATATATATACACGAATATTTTTGTTGTCATCTTCTTAGAAAAGTTTTTTTTTTTTAAGATCAAGTGCCGATTTAATTCTCTCACATGTTTACTATATAGTCTTTAAGGCTAAAATTCACCAAATATGTTTCCCTGATTATCTTTAATGAACAATTAAATTATTATTTGTAGCACGTAGTAAAGTATGACATATTTTACATTTATGCCAATATTTGTACTGTCATATCTTAAAGTTAAGTGCTTAATTTTATGTAATATTCTTTACTGATTTCATGTAATGGAATTTTCAATATATCTATTCTATTAATCTATTTAGATGAACTTGTTATTGTCAGTTGTGGACGTTTTCTCTCACATATATATTACATATTCACCAAATATTCTTTCCAGCTGTAAGTAATGTGTGGATTTCATTTTCCCATATTCTGTGATTGTAACAAAGTAGCATTATGATCAGTACTTTTATCAATTCATAATTTTGAAGAAATTATTAATATTCAAACCACTCGATCTTATAGTATAAACTTAACAGGATTTATATTAATTATTTCATATTACCTTTAGCTACTCACAATTTTTTAACTGTTATTAAAAGTTTATGAATAACAGTATGTCTTATTGCATTATCAATTCGATTAGTCGCTCATGGTCATCAAGTATTGCTTTTCTGTCTCCCCTGTGAGTATAACAGATATTTCAGCTGTTGAACCACATTGGCGTTGATGATGGCTTCGAACACTTTACCAAAAATTGGTAGGAGGCTGATAGGGGCGATAATTAGAGGGGTCAAAAGGTTCATTAATATTTTTATATATTGGAACCACGGAGGAGGTCTTCCAGCAGGCGGTAGTTATAAAGTTTGGAGTGAACACTTTTTCAGGATAATGATTGGGATTCTATCGCCACCACCGATGGTGTAGTGTGGATGTCATTTAGTTGGGGGCGAATCTGCGTGCAAATCACTCGGCCTTGCCTGTTGTGGAGGTATAGACGTGAAATTCGTTGGTCGGGTTAGGAGATTTTTGTAGACTAGGATATGTACTGATTGTTTAAGTTTCCAGTGGCGTTTATTTATTTTTTCAATTTTATCCCATAGGTGGTGGTGATGATCGCCTTTCTCGGGAGAGGTACCTGCGAAGTGTAGAATCACAGATCCTTTGTATTTTCTCCGATAACCCCCTTCACATGGGGTAGACAGCCCGACGCTATTTTCTGGGAGTTGTTATACTCATGCATTCTGGATAATTGTTTTGTTGTTGTGTGCTGCTTATAATGACCATTTTTTTGTTAATATGTCTCTTTTGCACGCCGTGGGTGATGGTATACAGATGTCTTGAAACCCAACTGTAGATTATCTTATTGAGTTCACATGGTACAGTAGCGTCTGAAGGTATCATCAATGTATCCCAGCCAATATATGTCTGATCCCAATACAAAGTGTGCAGAAGTTTAGCATCTCTATCAGGTTATCTAGTGGAATACTGGTATATTGTCCTAGGGATGAGTTCGAGACCAGTCTGTCCCTGACTACCAATAGCGCCTTCACTTATTAAGAAATAAATGTCATACGCAAACATTGCAAAATGTTCACCTTAGAATATATCTAATAATTAAATAGATATTTAAAATATAATAATAATAAAAGTTTAGGAAAATTAGAAAACATTTTATATTTTTGATGTATCTTTCTTTTCAGAAAGTGTTGGGATATGGAGAAAGCTGAAAGAAAAGTTTTGTAACACTAATGGGTACATTAACGAAAATAGGGTCTAGACAGGGGTTTAAAAATTAGGATGACACTTTGGCTGTTAAGATTGAAAGAAGAAATCATGTCTTCTCCAAAAATATAAAGTTATTTCCAAATTTAAAGTGAACACACTCATAAATTGTTGTCTTCCCATCTCTAAGGCTAACCGTGGTAGCTATGGGTTAATAGTTAACCTCCAAACCGAGAAAGTATTTACCAACTGAATATCACATAGCAATCCACTACTATCTTCAGCTTCTGGAATACGTTGTAAGCCATTCGAAGTATTTGCAGTTTCCGTTTCGTGTCTGCTATCAGCACTGTATCTTATGTTGTTCAGATTGTGACCAATCCTGGCAGAACGGGCTTCCTGTACAAGTTGAATAGATTTGGTGAAAAGGCACATCTTTGTGTTCCGCTCTAGAAAGGAATTAAAAAAATTTAAAGTATGATCTTTAATAGCATACATATATTCGTAAACTTTGTTTTTATTACGTTTGATTTGTATTAATATCATAATATGCTGTTTTTTAAGCAACTGAGTAAATGTAAGTATTTTAAACTCTTACCTCAACAACCCTGATAAAATCATTTCGAAATGAAAAATTCTCATTTCCTTTTCCCACTTAAATATTACAAATTGATGATTTTAATGCAGACAGTTCTTACGTTCGCAACACACATGAGAGCATAAAATGTCGTCTTCCAGACAAAAAAAAATACTCCTGCAGATACTTGCACTCATTTTCAGTACCTAATTTTAAGATATTACTTTTTGTCTAATAATTTCATATGAACGTGTCCTGAAAAATCAGTTGTGTAACTTCTTTATCATGTTTATTTAACAGAACCATAAACTAATCCCCGTGTTTCCTCATTATCCTGACATACCTTATTTACTATGTAACTCAAATAGTTTTTATAACAATAATACAGAATGTAAAAATCATTGGATTATTACTGTTACCTATTGACAGAGTGTCAAAAGGTGGTAATATACAAAGATAATCTGACAATTATTGAGAAAAAGCTCGAAGTATAAAATTCATTTAATTACTAAAAAAATATTTGTGAATAATTCTTCAGTTGCATGATAATCGGACAATTATTTTATTTTTACAATCTTGTTCGAAATGTAGGTGTAACAAATACAGAAGTTTTCAGTACTTTGTTAGCAAATCCTTTTGCGATTATAAGAAAGTCCGTGAATACACATGTAAATGTAATTCAATAAAACTAAAGTCTTTTAGACAGTTGTGACTTATAATTATTACCAACTTTTGACACTGTTTCAATTGTTAAAAGTCAATGTAATAACTTCAAAAATTTGGGTGTAGTTACGTATAATGAGGAAACACGTAGTTTTTTTAAACAAAACAATGTAAGGAAATTATTTACACATCTGAAGTCTCCGCAGTTTGTTTATATTCAATCATTGGAAGATGTAATATTTTTAAATTTAGGTATAGAAAGTGAGTGGACGTATCTACACTTTTTTTTTTTTTGACGGACGCAGATCAAGGTTAAATATTTAGCAGAGGTATTTCTATGATGAAAATTTTAAGCTACAATGAGTTATGAAAGTCCATTCTGAAGGGCTGAATTCATTTTTAATTAATACTTGCGAAATATTTAGGGGTGTATTAAAGAATGGTCTGTTTGGGCTTCAGTGATAATATTTTTTATATGTTAATCAAAAGTTTTACTAGCCTTTCCGTTTTTATTTTGTCCAAGTGAGCTTTGTATTGTTAAAACATGACATGATTGATGGTAGGGTTTTATGGGTATTCCGCAAGTTTGGAGCCTATTAATACCAAGGGCGTTTCATCAGCTTCTCTGTATAGACTGTCAACTGGCGATGTGTAGGTTCAAGTTCATTAAGGTAGGACTTATGTGTTGTGACATAAATGAAACACTAGTAGTCAAATTTGGATCTGATTAAAGTTCTATAAAATTTGAGCAGTGATTTTTGTCTGCGCTTATTCTGTATATTTTTCATTTTATTGTTAGTATACTTTTTTGTTCCGTTGTCAGTTTATAATCATGTAATTGCGATATGAAACATGTGTGAGAGAAATGACAATTGTGGGTATATATTGTAAAAGGCTTTATTTCGTTTTACAGTACTTGTGCAGCTATGAAAACTGCAATTAAGACAAACAAATAACATGACCTCATGGAGAAAGAATGTACACAATTACAAAATCCGAAAAATAAGGAATAAAAATACAATGAAATTTAATTCTTTTAAAGATTTATTAACTATTTCAGATAGAAATATTACTTACTGCATAAAAAAGTAATATACAATTAATTATTAACGATTGGTCGTGTTCATCTGATTGACCGTTGAATGACATTTTCATAAATTTATCTTAACGAAAGTCTCTGATTACAAAAACCTATCATAATAATGGCAAATTCAGTCTGCCATACATGAAAATAAGGAACATATTAAGTAAAAAAATATTTAAAAGATAAAATAACGCGACTACATTTATTTATTTTTTGCAGTTTCGGCCTCGTAAATGTCGTTTCCACTTATTAAAATTTATTCTAAGTAAGTAATGTCAGTTTTATTGGATTCATTATATTTCCGTTCAGAGCAGACACTCAGTTAATAACTCCTACTTTTAACCAATAAAAATTTCAATGAATAGGAAGGTTCTGTACGAAATTACGTCAAATTAACGGGGTAATATATTTTTAAAAATTATAGATAGGGATACTAAAATCAAGCAGGTATAAAAATTTAAAAACCTGGGAAGACAAAGAGCGACAGAGTATTAAGACACAGGAAACTTTCATTAGAAACAAAGAAGAGTCTATTTAGATTGCTATGTGATGTTGGACAATATCATCAAAGATGAACGAAAAACTTGAAGTAGCTGAAATGTGGTTCTACAGAAGGTTGCTGCAGATACCATGGACCGATCAATGAAGAGGTGTTGGAAAGAATAGAAGGAAATTAATATCGGACATCAGGAAGAGACAACTAAAGTTCCTGAGACATGCAATGCGGAAGGAGGGTTTGGAGAATCTGATACTAACAGGCCAGACAGAGGAAGGCAGCGTTGCGAGATGTTACAGGAAAAAGTGTGCTGAGAGCCACCAGGAATAGGGAGACGTGGAAGGCCAAGGCACATCGAAGAAATTTTGTTTCCACTAATATATCACATCCAATAAATAGCCCAATATAGAATTTTACAGTATTATAACAATATCTGCATACGGAATGGTAACGAATTCAGCTGATTTACAAAGATAGAAAGTAAGACAAGAATGGTCTTTTTACCAGAAGCCACAATTTGAACATCATAACATACGCACATGATAGAGTGCTGATTGCAGACACGGAAAGAAAATTACAAAACCTTCTTACAGAAAGGTAGGTAAAGAGGGTGACAAAAAAAGGACTACAAATAAATTGCAATAAAACCGAATGCATGGTCATCAGAAAAAAAGAGCAACCCAAAATGTAAAAACAAAAATGATAAAAATTCTTCAGACAATAATGCCCTTGATATTACTTATTTGCAAAAGCAACTAAAAGCTTTTCTAATTCAGTAATGTCATAGTTTTATCGGATTCATTATTTTTCAATCTCCAATGAATCATGCTTTTAACAAAAAATAATTTAAGTGGGAAGGGGGGTTCAAATAGATAAAAAATATATAATTTTTCGCAAAATTTACTTAAAAGAAACATGTAAAAATAGGTGTATGGGTAGGTTTTGAAGGCTATCACAATGAGTTATGAAAAATAAAGGAAGGCAGTGAAGTTGTTGGGTATTACCTATTGATTAATCAATATTTCGAGATCATAGTCTCATTTTCAGAATGAAAGGGCTTTTAACCTATCCATACACTTAATATACTGAATGCTTCAAGAAAATTACAAAAGTATATAAAAAATAATTTCATTCATTTGTCAATAAGTCCTGAAAATTGGATTCTTACAAGAATTTCCATAGGAAAACGTCAATATTTAAAGTTAGCCACAGCGTTGACGTAAAGAAAACAAGGTTTTAAACAAAATTTCGAAGGTGTTAAAAAGGATTTTAAAAAAATACTTTGGTCTTTCATCTTAATGTTAATATAAACATTTTGACGAAAAACTTTATTTTCATTAAGTTTGTGAACTTTTTCACTACGCTATGCAGTTTTTCCGCGAAAAAGTGAAAGCACCTAATTTGAAATTAATCTATATATATAATACAAGGTGTTTGTATGTCCTTTACGCAAATCCACAACTTTTATCAGATTCTCATCCGATATATACATGTAAAAGGAAAGGTGTGTGTGTCCGATTCGTTCAACCTACCGCGCCTTCTTTGTTTTTGCATACTGTCGAAAGGGTCTGAGCTCCAGGACAATGGATTATTCTATTTATCATTAACTGTTTAAAAAGCAAACTGCTAACAGTTTATTTTACTTGGAAGTTAAGAGACCATCAATAAAAGATTACTCTGTACATACAATTAGAGAACGGTATATCGTATGTATCATTAACATTTCAAAATAAAACCACTAACAGTATATATAACTTGGAATGTAAAATACAAAAAAAGATGAATCTGTACATAAAATCTGGGATCTATTCATACTATCCCTCTTTTCTTGAAAGACAAGAGATGAAATTTACTAATTCCAGTAAACAAAATACCGTGGTGTATTTGAAATCTTAAATTTTTTTTCATAAATCGTGCACAATCTCGCTGAATTGTTAATTTATTCAAAAAACAAATTTAAACTTACATGTTTTCAATAAGATTAAGGTATTTTTTTTTTTTTGCTTACTGTCTGAAATATTGATAAAAGCGTTTCTTAAGCTCGGTAGTCATCTGAGGTGACGAATGATTTAATCACAAACGGAAGTTATCAAAAAATTTAACATTTTCAGCAATTATATAATATTTTATAGATTTTTGTTAGTTTAGCTTTATAGCCATACATTTGATTGAATATGCTTTCTGAATAAATAAAAATTAAAAGAATATAAAACTTTCTTTTAAAATAATTTTACATTAAAAAATTTATAATTCCAATGGTAGGATTAGCAAAAAGGTCATTGAAATGAAATGTACAACAAAAGCAAACCAAACACAGGTTATAAAAATAGAAAAAGGAAAGCTTTTTCAATTTCTGTAAGGTAAAAAAATGATGAAACTAGGAAATAAATTACTTTAAATTTTGAAAGCTTTTTGTTGGGTGATTCAGTAACACGTGGAAATTTAAGAAAATGGGTACTGAAGACGAATATTTATTATAACGAATTTTTTCCTCTAAGGAGGACAGCCCTTGAGTCACAAACTTTCAATGATAAATATCATATACGGCCACCCGTACAAATTAAAAAAGGCACAATCAATTAAAAGTTTATGTAAAGAAAAAGCAGGTTTTCTCAAAATAGGCTAATTTAGGGGGTGAAGAAAAGAGTTGTTGTTTTTTAATCATTTCACCCCGGGCAAGGCGTAAATGCCACTGATGTGCGGGGGATACATAGCTGAAAGAAAATTAATTAGAGGAGGTAGAAGAGGATTACAAACCAATTAGACAGAAGCAATAGAAAGATGAAAATGCAGGTGTGATGACAGTTGCAAGTGGGGAGAGGGCTAGAGTCAAGTGGTTAGTAGATGAGTATTGACATTGCATTTAAATTTCTGGAGGTTGTAGCCGTCAGGAAAGCAAGAATATGGGAGCGAGTTCCACAGGCTGGAAGTGCGAGAGAAGAAGCTGCAGGAGTAGAATTGTCGTCTGCATTTGGTTAACGTAACTGTGAATGGGTGGAACCCAGTTGTCATTCTGGTTGCACGAGTAAACACCTGTTGTGGAGGCACCAGTGACTTAAGTTTTATTTATTTTTGTACGAATACAAAAAATATGGCACAAGGCCGAAATTGGGGATGGGGAAGGCTGGTCATCATCTGTCCTACTTTAACTTAGCTATTCACTTTCGTCGACCCTGACATACTTATAATAATCCTTACACCATAATACCACATTTTTACTTACCATTCTTACCACGTTCACCATAATACCTCGGCTGCTCTATGTTGTCCTACTTAACTCCCATATTTACAATATTCAGTGGAGGGCATGGGCAGAAAATAACAACATTAAAATATCCCCAATGGTTTTATACAATGAAAGAACGATATATACAAGAAACTAAATAAAATCGTATTAGTAATAAAAGCCCCCCACTACTCTAATATTGTGACAGCAAAATCACTTCCCCGGACGAAATATAATGCGCGGCTTTAGAACTATAATACCACTTATCCGATCAGCAATCACTCACACATTTAAACACCATAACAAAAACGAAAAGCACACTTGAAAAATAACGAAAGACGCCACGCATCCACCGGAGAACTAACATTGTTGAACACCTAAGGTGGGAAGGGGTGGGGGATTAAACTAAAAGAAAACTGGGGCCAAAAAGAAAAAGTGGGGCCAATGAGCAATCATAACCTAGCTAAGTTAACTTTAAAGAGAGAAAACAGAAAATCAAATACTTCCTACTCTAAACTAACAGGGAAAGGGTGCAAATGTTGTGCCCAGCACACCCAAAATCCTGATGCCTAACCAGCATCAAACAACCACTCCAGGTCAGCACCTTTCACTCGACAGAGACGCGCAAGACTCACCCACCTTTTGCCAAATTCAGATGGAGTGAGTCGTTTCCTTTCCGTCCTGACCTTGACTTTAAGCTGATGCTTAAAGAACAAGATCAGTTGGGAAGAGGTAAACTTCCCATCACCATAGAATTCCTTCTGTCGCGTCGTCCAAATCACGACTCGCATAACACCTAGTAAGCAAAAGAGCACATAGTGCTCAGCCCTAGATAACGGAGGTACGACATTGCTACAAACAGAACTAGCCTCAAGGACAAATAACTTTCCACGCAGCATACGAACCATGAGATCTTCAAGGAACTTACATAGCGGCGCAACAACACTGCAGTGAAAGAAGGCATGATCGACGGATTCCGCCGACAGCCCACAACGCACGCAGGTTGATTTCGGTGTTAGGCCCGCTACATGAAGTTTCTTGCCTACCCAGAGAGCCTTTCGGATCATCAGCCAGGTGAGTGATGCCTCATCGTTAGTGAGACATTTCAACCCAGGCGCCCAAGGCCATATGGAGCGAGCCTCCTGCTTCGTAAGCCCGAGCTCGCCAATCAGTTCATCTTGAACGGCCCCCCTAACTAACACCCGATATAATGCCCTAAGAGACAACGATTGGGCGTTGGAGAGGCCATCCGTAGCCCGCAAGAAAAACTGGAGAGCCAAACGACATTCTTTATAGAAGGAGCATTCGCCACGAGGAATACGGCCGGCCTCTTCCTCCGACAAATGCACACTTCTCAAGGATGGAAAGTTTTTATGGACGTCCTCTTGAACGAGGCCGCCGTTCTCATCCGCCAGCATACACATTCGATCCAGGAATCTAATGCGAAGCGTGTGTTGACGAATCTCAACGCTAGGCATGCCCAGACCGCCCTCAGATGGATGAAGGTAACAGATCTCGCGACGCACCTTGGGAGCCTTGCCTTCCCGCCAAAAGAAGGAGAACAAGAGCTGAATCAATCCCAAACGAATGGCACACGGGAGAGGAAGTACGGAGAGTCGGTAAAGGAGAATCGGGTAGATGTGCGAGGCACATCCTTCCGCCCTCCCCTTTAAGGAAAGATTCCTCCGAGTCCACAGACGAACTGCGCCCTCGGCCTTCTCTCGAACCTCCGACCAATTCATTTCCAACTGGAGATCAGGCCCGAAAAAGACGCCGAGAATCTTGATCGGCCCGTCCGTCCAGAGGAAAGGTCCGGGAAGAGAAACTCCCTTCCACGCACCCAATCGCAAGCCAACAGACTTATCGCGATTGATCTTGGCCCCTGTCACCGTCTCATAGCATCTGATTTCTTTGCTAACTTCGTCAATCTCGGCTCTGCTCGACACAAAAACCGAAACGTCGTCAGCATAGGCGGAGTACCTGGCCGAGGTGGTAGCACCAGGTAGGGAAATTCCGCGAAGGACCGGATTCGCCTTTAACTTGCGAAGGAAAGGCTCCAACGCAAGAACGTAAAGCAAAGGCGAAAGTGGACAACCTTGACGAATGGAGCGAGATAATGTGAAGGGCTTCGATCTTACCCCATTCACTTCCACCAGCGCACCGGGGGACTCATACAGCAGTCGGATCCAGGTGCGAAAGTACGGCCCGAAACCGGCGGCGGAAAGGACAGATTCCAAGAAGCGATGGTCAACCCTATCGAATGCCTTGGACTGATCCAAATTGATCAGCGCGGCTTCCGTGTCGGTTTTCTCGATGATCAGGCGTACCAAATGAAGGTTGTCCTGGATAGTCCTGCCCTTCACAGCACAAGTCTGCTCGGGGCCAATCAGACTAGAGAGGACAGCCTGCAAACGGCCGGCCAAGATCTTGGCAAAAATCTTTAAGTCAGTATTTAACATCGTTAAAGGCCGATAATTATCTATGCCACCCCCACCGTCCTTGCTCTTGCGAAGCAACTTGATTACACCCCTGGTGAAGCGTCGAGGTATAGACCCCTGCTCCATCCAGTTGTTATAAACAAGAGCCAGCAGAGGAACAAAAACGGACGACTGCCTCAAGTACAGTTCGTAGGGAAGACCATCCAATCCTGGAGTTTTGTCCCGGCCAACCAATTTCAGCGCATCCCAGATTTCCGACTCGTTATGGGCCCCTCGCACCTAGCCGCTTCAGCCGCCGAGAGGCGGGGAAAGTCAGCCAAATAGGTATCGAACTGAGACGAACTCAGACCGGGCTCCCTGGTGAAAAGATCCTGGAAGTAATCCCGAAAAGCCCCACATATACCCACGTCTGTAGTCACGGTACGTCCATCCGGCAATGTGATGTCCTTGATATGCCGATTGACTGCACGCCTAGCTTCTTCTGCACGCAATTCTGCGGCCATATTCGTTGCCTCAGAAGACATTCTTTTTAACCTAGCCCTAACTACCAGAGCTTGATCCTTCTTGATAAGCAAGGAGGCCAGCTCGGCCCTAGCTAAGGCTACGTCCCCACTATTACGGGATTTAACTGCCCGATCAACTTTCTTTTCTACTGCCGTTTGCGCCGCTAAATTAGCTAAGTTGAGCCGACGACTATAGTCGGCAGCAAACGATCTAAGTTTCGATTTTAGTGTGTCCCACCACTTATTCCCAACCACAGCCCCCGTCAGTTCCCGCTTTAGTGTTAGTAAAAGCTGGTGCTGGAAATCTTGGCTATCAAATAATGACGCGTTCAATTTCCAGTAACCAGCCAACTTAACCTTAGGCTTATCTAAGTTTACACGAACCCGGACGAGCCTATGATCCGTGTAAACTATCGAATGGAAACTTGGACAACCTAAGAGCCCTACGTCGACTCTCTTAACTAGGACTCGGTCGAGGTAGCTGGCGCTTACCTTCGAAACCGAGCTGCCCCTATTAGTCCAAGTCCACACTACCTCCCGGGGGTGTTCATTTCGGTATTTATCGACAAGATCATTCCTGTCGATAAATTCCCGAAATGGTTTCACATCCGGGTTGTTAGTACCCGATCTTTCTCAGGGTCAAGGACGGCATTCCAATCCCCCGCTAAAGTTACCCGCCTTGATGTTCCAAAGAACGACTCGAGCTGCCGAAACAAAGCAGGACGCTCCCCATGGACATTGGGCGCATAAACCCCAATGAGGCGAAAAGACTTCTCCTTTATGGTAATATCCAGCACACAAATCCTGCCCGCTGGATCCGCGAAGACAAGCGCACACACCGCATCCAATGACTTGCTCACTAGCCAGGAGACACCTCTGGAACGACCATCAAAACATGCTGAAAAGAGATCGTAATCCCTAGACAGTATGCTCTCATGGTCGCCAGCTGAAAAACGGGTCTCCTGTAAACAGCAAACATCCACACCGAGGCGCTGGAGATCATGAGTGAGTCTCACCCTCCGAGACTGACCTCAGCCCCCGGGCATTCAGACTTGCTAACCAAAGAGCCATTGTGATCCTTAATTAGGGTTGGGGTCCTGGACAGAACATGGACGGGGAAAGGATGCCGACAGCCTCTCCCATAGATCCCTTGCCCATCTCTTTGTCAATAGAGCCGTCACGGGAGAGGCCACCAACATCCCAGGGAAATGTTAGTTTGAGAGCCCTGTAAAGGGAGGGGTGAATCAAAATTGGGACCCGTCCTACACAGAATTCCTTTGCCTTCTCCAAAACTTCCTTATCCTTGCAGACGATTGGTGGAGACATTTTTATATTTTTTTCTGCTTCCAGAAGCATGTCCCACACTTTGGCCGTTCCAGTCCCAGAGCGCACTACTGTAAGGAGGCGTTGTGCTTCTGGGAAGTTGGTGGGAATCTCAATATCCTTCTCCTTGCATTTCTTCATAGCAAGGAGAATTTTTAGTTTGTTTATTCTATTGCCAAA
>JBBBDQ010002987.1:0-36593 GCA_037127315.1 Ascarosepion bandense | reverse complement strand
AGAAATCAAACTAAATAATTCACGAAGAAAGAAAGAAAGAAAGAAAGAAAGAAAGAAAGAAAGAAAAAAAGAAAGAAAAACGAAGAAAATATCCGAATGAACGCAGTAAAAATCTGTTTATTAATTTTGGGAGAAAAGACTGGTTATACTCAAAGTCCGAACCCGATTTCCGCTTTCGTTCACGTTCTGTGCCTAATTTACATTGGAATAGCCGAAAAAATCCGCAAAAATCATGGTTTCTGGAAACGGATGACATTGATGACGTCATCAAATTGTCAACTAATAAATCCGGGCAATTTTCTCTGTGGCCCGGTGTTTTTTAGCATCAGCTACGGCCCTGGTCTCAGCCATAATACCATTTACTCAGAGGACTTATTTGACCTTCAAAATTCAATTTACGACGAAAAAAATTTATTTGATATCGATACCAGGAAATCAAAATTTGACTTACATCCATTCATTTTTCTTTCAGTCTACGGTTTCACTTGAACTGGAAACAACTATTGCTTTTTAGTCTTTCGTGCCAACGTCCAAAGAGTCTGAGCTCCAGGACCATGGATTAATTTTAAAGCTTTCATTACACCCGAGCAACGCCGGGCTATACTGCTAGTAATATATAATATTTAATGAAAAGGAAATGATGGGAGGGGGATGAACAAACAAACTAAAATACAACATAATTTTTCAAACTAAAAATAAAATAAAATAAATATTAGTAAGCCCCATCCAACCCAGAAAAAAGAGTGGCCGCTGTATTCCGCCAACCGACGAAACCAAGAAGCGCACTCGCTAAGGGAGTGGGAAGAGATAAAATAATTAATGGAATGGAAAATCAAAAGCTGACCCAGCCGAGATAAAAAGAAAGGTCAAAACAAACTGGGGAGGTTGGGAATCTCGACTTGGATCATAACAAAAGAGAGAGCCGGTTACAGGTTAGGAACACATTTATTCACATTAACTAGGTACACAAAAATGAACTACCTTAGCCAGGGGAGGGTTCCAAAGGAATCCGCCCCGATGTAACCAGCAGATCTAAAAGAGAAAATCAAGACTAACCCCGTTCACGCGGACCAGACTTGCCACATTTACCCACCTTTTGCTGAAGGCTGTCGAAGTCAGACGTTTCCAATCAGTTCTAATCTTCATTTTGAGCAGATGCTCAAAATATCGGATCAGAACCTGATGTGAAAGATGATGACCTCGCAAGACTCCCTCCTTTCGCGTCGTCCAAATCATCAGTCGAGCCGTGGCTTGCAGCAACAGAAACACGATATGTTCATCCCAGAGAACGGGGGCGACACATTGTCGCAGGCGAATGCAGGATCAATGAGCACATGCTCTCGCAGCGCGATACAAGCAGTCAACTCGCCGACACGGTCCTATCGAGAGCGAACCCGCGAACAATGGTAGGAGGCATGCGAAGCCGTTTCTTCCAAGCCAAGGTTGCACCATTCACATTCTGGCAAATCCGCCAGACTCCATATGAAGACCTTGTCATTGAGAGGCAATCAATTCCGAGCCAATCGCCAGGTGGGTAAAAACTCAGAGTTGCTGAGATAATCGGTACCTGGCACCCAAAACCAGAACGAGCGAAACTCATCCTCCGACAAGCGGAGCACATCACGTAATGAATCCTTCACGAACGCCCTCCACTAACCCACGATAGAAGATTCTCCTAGGCTGTGAAAGGTCAACTAGATTGTGGAATGGCCCGCAAGGCCGCCAGACATTCGAGGAGAAAACTCGATCGCCCTCGAGGCTTACTGCACTGCCTCGATATGGGGGGAGTGATAGTAAGGCTAGAGAACATATCCCTCACTATCCCTGCCAGCGATGAGTCTTCCAAAATCGCTCGCCTGAGAAAAACCAACCTTGACGCAACCTTATGACCTATCAGGTACAGCATTCCCAGACCCCCATGACACGGACGTTGGTAACAGACACGTTTGTCGACGTAATGTTTGCGTCCTCTCCACAGAAGGGAGAATAGAAAACGCTCGATCGCCTTCCTACGCCGTTTACAAAGTGGAAGTACTGACAACCGGTAAAGGATAATGGGAAAGACGTATGTAAAACACACCTTAGCCAAATCCTTTAAGGACAACCTCCTTCAACTCCAAATCTCGACCGATGCACCGATCTTTGCCAGTACTTCTGACCAATTTTTCTCCAACTGGAGGTCGGGCCCAAACCACACCCCAAGAATGCGGACGGGGCCATCCGTCCAGTCGAAGGGCCCCGGGAGAGTAACACCCTTCCAGGCACCTAACCGCAAGCTGGACGACTTGTCGCGGTTAATCTTGGCCCCTGTGACCTGTTTGTACCATTCAAACGCCTTCTGTACCACCTCGATGTCACTCCGGGAGGACACGAAAGTAGTGACGTCATCAGCGTACGCGAAAACCCTGGCTCGAGCCACACCAGGGACAGCGATTCCACGTAGAGCCGGACTGCACGCCCTGTCCCTTAGCCAGCAAAGGAGGGGTTCCAACGCCAAAGCATAAAGTAGGGGCGACAGTAGACAACCCTGTCGGATCGACCAAGACAGCGCCAGAACGCCCAACAACTTTCCGTTCACCTGTACCACAGCCATGGGGGATTGATACAGAAGGCTAATCCAGCGGTGGAAGTTGGTTTCGAATCCAGCGGCCTGCAGGACAGCCCCCAGGTAACAATGGTCAACCCAATCAAATGCCTTGAACTGACCAAAATTGATGATCGCGGCTTCTTCGTCATCTTCTATCCCCTCTATTATCGTGCGTATCAGATGCAGGTTGCTCTGAATTGTTCGGCCCTTCACAGCACAAGTCTGCGCAAGTCCCAACAAGAGAATCGGCAACTAATTGCAAACGATTTAACAAGATCTTGTCCAAAATCTTTAACTCTGAGTTTAGCAGAGTTATGGGCCGGTAACCCTCTAACACCTTTCCAACATCCTTGTCTTTTCTCAACAGCGTGATCACACCCCTGGTGAACCGGTTGGGGATGGAACCCTGCCAGAACCAGTCAAAATCGACAGTCAAAATTGGGACAAAGATGTGCGACAGCCTCAAGTTAAATTCATAGGGCAAGCCATCAAGACCAGGCAATTTGTTTCTGCCGATCTTCTTCAAAGCCGCGTAGACTTCGCCCTCCGTAATCTCTCCCTCGCAGCTAGATGCATCAGCCGGTAAAAGCCGGGGAAAGTCAGTCAAATAGCTGAGAAACTCCTCATCACGGAGACCAGACTCATTGGTAAACAGGCTCTCAAAATGGCGCCGAAACGCTTTGCACATATCGTCAGTCGACCGAAGAGTATGTCCCTCCGGGTTGCAAACCTCTCGAATGTACCAGTCGCCGCTTCGGTGAATCTCTTCCCTGCACAGTTCTATGCCCATGTTCACAGTTTCGGAAGGCATCTTGCTTAACCTATGTCTAATTACCTGGCCCATGTAACGATCGCTAGTCGACCGTTCCAGGGCCTCCTTAGCTACGGCTATCTCTAGGAGATCTCCACCAGCCGGAAGAAATTAGCTCTAATTGTCTTCACTTTGTCAGCCTTATCTAGTTTGAGCCCTTTGCTGAACTTGGTGGTGAAAGATTCTTAAGATCCTCCCACCACTTATTCCCAATGACTTCCCCAGTTAATACCCACTGCGCTAAGTTAATTAGCTGGCGCCGGAAGTTCCGCCAGTCCAGTAAGGACACGTTGAACTTCCAGTAACCATCCATTCTAGGCCTATTTTCTAAATCTTCCTGGACACGAACAAGTCTGTAGTCCGAGTAGTCTAACCAGTGGAACGTGGGACAATCTAAAATATCTACGTCGGCTTCACGAACTAACATTCTATCTAGGTAGCTAACTACCTGGGTAGATGGCCAACAATTAGCCCACGTCCACATTTTCCCACTCTTGTGATCGAACCGGTATCAATCGACGAGCCCGTACTCATCGATGAGATCAACCAAGCTACGATCACGTGCCTTCCCGGTAGCTCCCTGCCCTCTATCCAGCTTGGGGACCTAGGATGGCATTCCAGACCCCCACTAAGACGAGTCACGTTGAATCCACCAGGAAGGACTCCAACCACCGAAAAAACGAGACGTGTACCTCCCGGTAGTTGGGCACATAAACCGCAACCAGTCGAAACGCATTGCTTTTCACTGCGATATCGGCCACGACCAGCCGGCCCTCAGCACCGACATGGACAAGATCCACCTTCGCGTCCAGGGTACGCTTAACCAGCAAAGAAACTCCTTTGGCCAGCCGGTTCCCATATGCTGAATAGACGACAAAGTCGTTAGACAGCACACAGGCATCGGCCTTGCAAACAAAGTGAGTCTCTTGGATCGCGGCGGTATCCACACCGAAGGACAAGAGGTCACAAAACAGGAAGGCTGCCTTACTCCGGTCCCTAAGGCCCCTTGCATTCAAGCTGGCTAACTTAATTGTCATTTTTTAAGCCTGAAAAAGCAAGAGAAAAATTACTTCTGGTCACATACAGGACGGAAATCTATGGCAGTAGCGACCCCGATGGATTGTCCCAGGCTTCCTGATCCGATATCGGACGTAATTCTTCCGTCCTGGACAATGCCGCCGACGTTCGTGTGAAAAGTTAGCTTTATGGATCTATAAAGAGAGATGTTGGAGGATGACAAGGACCTACCTCGCACAATATTTTGACAATTTATGTAACTTTTCGGTCCCAAACTGGGCTATAGTTATTTTCAGAAAACCGGCCATTGTCCCTCAATCATGTCCCAGACCTTTAAGTGGCCACTCGTGCTTCTCACTAGCGTAAGCATTCCAGGGGCACCCGGGAAATTAGCCGGGTCCTCAGTAGACTTGCCGCCTACTGAGGTAAATTTGAATAATGGCTCTTGGAGGGCCTTCCTTTGCGTGGTAAAATCCCTCTCGAAGGCCGGTTTATTAATTTGGCAAACCTCTAAGTTATTAAAGGAATTAACCCTCTTCTTCTTTTTTGCCTTCCCCTTTGGGACAGATAGAATGAAATCAGGGGCGGGAGTTTCCTGTTGGGAGGTGGAGGTCTGGGAAGAGTGGGCATCAGGAGGTTGGGAGTGGGAGTGGGGAGAGGGAAAGAAGACAAAATGCGTCTAGCCGGGGAGGTAGACCTCCACTTCACAATCTCAGTTCTTTCCGGCGACACAGGGGCGGATTGGGCCCTGGAAATAATCCTACCCCTGCCGCGGTCCACAATGTTCAGCTCTTCTTTTTTATAAGTTCCGTCTTCCTCCTCTTCTTCATGTCCTCTTTTTTAGGGATGAGGACCGAGGAGGAGGCATCTCTACCACCGCCATCTCCTCTTGAGAACTTGGTTGCTGTTCTTGTTTTCTCTGTTGTTGTTGTTGCTTTTGTTGTTGTTGCTGTTGCTGCTGCTGCTGCTTCTGCTGCTGTTGTTGTTTTTGTTGCAGCACCTGTTGCTGCTGCTGCTGTAGCAGCAAATACAGCAACAACAACGGCCGCAAAGGCCGTTGTTGTTGCTGTATTTGCTGCTACTCCTGCTTCTTCTCTTTTTTGGAGGGAGAAGAAGCTTTTTTAGGTGGGGAATCCTGCTTAGCCGGGGAGACCAACTTCTTCTATTTTTTTCACTAACTCTGTCGCTTTTGGGGAACTGTTGTCTTCCTGTATCCCGGTTGACTTGGCAATCGTTGATGCTGTTGATGCTACCGGTGTTACCGGTGTTGCTTACGATGCCTCTTTTTTTTGTTCTTGTTTTCTGGAGGGGCACATTTTGGCCAAGTGGCCAGCAGTTCCACAGACCCAACAATATGGCCTGCACCCCTCTACAACAACAAACAATTTCCTTCCTCTACAAAGAAGGACATCAGGAATTCTGAGGAAGTTGGTCCTGTCCAAAATGACATAAGCACTGATGTCCTCTGTCTGCACACCAGTCTTACTCACAACCCGGTTAACCTCCTCCACTGCCCCAAATTGGGTAAAAAAGCCCCCACAAGGTCATTTGCAATTTCCAGGGGCATACCATGGATGACATGTGAGTGCGCCTCATGCCCATATACTCAGTTTGCAGGCACACTCTCTTTGCCTGCAAGTAAGTTCCCACCAGTTTCTTGGCCTCGTCCTCCTAACCAAGGAGGAAGAACATCCCACATGGCTCGAGACTTCCTCGCTAACACTTCGCCAGGCTTTTTAGGATTTCCTCCATATTCTCTCTCATAATCGCTATAAACCTCCCAGTTTTGGGATCCGAAGTCAGCAGCAAAATTGTCCTAGTCACTATTTCTTCTCCCACTTCTGGGATGACAATAAGCTTGTTTTCACTGTAGAATTCTTTATATTTATCCTGCAACTGGACATAATACTTTGAATCCTTCTTAGTATGGGTCTGGTTCCAAACCGACGGTAAAGGGGTCACCGCCGGTGCAGCCGTTGAAGTGGAGGGCTGGGGAGACAGAGAGATACTGGTCTATGTCCCCCCCCCTCACAAGAAGACACAAAAATGTTCCAAAAATTACAAAAGACAATCCGACAATGAGACAAAGTTTACGACAATAAAAACAAGGTTCACGTAGTTACAAAAAATCAGCACTTACTACTATTTCACCGTGACGATTGATAAAGTTTCTTGCAATAGTATCGACGCAATCCACAACTCTCTAACACACTACAGACCAAGTGAGGTTTAGCACTAATCAATCGCCAAGCTTGTCCATACTTATTCTCAGTGACGAGTTATATAGGCTCTCTCTTGCACTTATGAAAATTAGGCATAATTATTTGCCAGTGTCACTACAATTATAAAAACACTCATCTGGAAGTTCTTGAGGACTTTTTTTGGGATGTAATTCTAGGTCTTGATTTTCAATAACATCATACTGCTGTCACCTATTGGCATGGTAGGTCTGACCCCCATACGGAGAATAAACAAGGCTGAAAGTGAAGTTTGTAATTTAACTGCACCTAAGCTGAGAGAGCCAAGGCTATTTGCTAACTGAAAAACCCCATCCTTGATTAATTATAACAAAATCCCCGGCCTACACTGATAAGGATCAACAGTTTACTACCTCAAGTTCTTCACAGCATCAGGTCTGTTCTGTCCACTGCCACTAATGCCACACCTCATGAAAGATTGTTCTTCTTTCAGTAGTCATCTCTGGGTGTATCCTGACTGCTAAAACTTGGACCCGTCTTTCTATGACAATTTGTAAAACACTTGAAAAACGATCCCTAAATAAAAGAAAGCAAGCTATTAGATGTGAATCCAACCTCTGCACATATCAGATATGTTGATGGTCATAAATCATCTGTATCACTACATGATGGAGTCCCTGCCCATTGCAGACACCAGAGAGTGAGAAAAGTGGACCAGATTCTACATTGAGAAAGATAACTATTTCAGTAATTGAAAACAATCTTACTGAAGAGAAAAACAATACTGATATTCTGCATTCATGGAAAACCAGATTTTGAGAAAACTGTAAAGGCTCTAAGCTTGGAAGGTCAACCACTTTGTCATTCCTAGAAGAGAAGTTGTACACCACAATGATACAGACAGTAAAATTATTTGGATGTTATAATAAACTTCCCTAATTATCCCTCTTTAACATAACTCTAAAATGAACTCTTACAACTCAAAGATGGTTGCTAAGGACACTCCAGTAGCAGTAATAATAGTTGTACAGTAATATTGAATAAAGTCGCTATTCTGTTGTAATTATTGTTGTTGTTAATTCGTGACAAAGCTTTTTAATAAACAATTGCAACAAGAGACAATTTCCATTTGTCCATTTCCCAATCTAATATATTTTAAGCACATATTATGCATTTGGGATAAGGTTCTTGTTATTATACTAGAACTTTTTATTATTAAACATTTATATAAATCTTCAAATAAGAATTTTTAATGAACAGTTGTAGCAAGAGACAAGTTCCATTTGTCCTACCAACAATCTGATATATCTTTAAAGCCATTGTGTGCATTTCTTATAACTCACAACTCTGTCCTCTTGGAAATTCTGATCACACTGTATTATTTGTTAATATTTCTTTTGAGTTGTCAGTTAAAAAGAAATCTCCTATTTAAAAGACTTCTTTTTGTTAACAGCTTACAAATACAAGAAATAATTTCAATGTCATTTCACAATTTTTTTTCATTATTTTTGTTGTTGTTAGTATAAGATTATGATCAATTCCTTTTATGACTTTCTTCATGTGTACAATTCATAAAAAAATAGATGTTTCTTTTTGTTTGTATTTAAAAATGGTTGCAAACAAATAAGAATTGTAGCAAAGGCACTAATTGGATCAATGCATCTCCTACAATGTGCACATTTGCATCATCCAGTATAACATGAGTGCGTTATATATGTGAATCTACTTGGACACCATATGAATTGGTTTTGTGTAATTGATATTTATCTTAGTTTATTGATTATAGGATGAATTGAGGGCTTGCTGCTGTTTGACACACTTTTGCAGAGCTGTCTTTGGAGTTGAACTTGCAGGATATTATATGCTGCTTCATTCTGTCAGAAAACAACGGCTTAGCATCATTTAGGATCCTCTTGCACTCATTACAAGCAGAAGCAAAAAGGCACCTATTATGGTTAGACGCATGGCTTTGATAAGGCTGGAAGAAGTGATTCCTTTAGGCAATAGCAGCCAAGAAAGCAGGGGAGAACCAGAGGGACAAATAGGGTTTAAGTCATCAGGGATAAAAGCATTTAATTTCATGCTTGCTTTAATCCAAGAGGAAAAACTGGATGCACAGTTTTCAACTTTCTTCCAAGGGACACCACACAGAAAACCGGTGAATGACTTCCAGTCTGCTCTTTGGTAGTAGTAAGATATTCTGCTGGTCAAAGGCTCCTGGGAGAGGGGGAGTGGAGAGAGATATTAATGGAAATCACAGCATGAGCAGAGTTGCCAAGAGGGCAAAGTTGCATGGTATGGCATGAGTCAGGGATAGAAGTGAAACGGAAATCTAGCAGTGCACTGAGTCCATAGTGGGAAAAAGCATGGGGAAATCCACCACTTGCATAAGAGATTGAGTGATTGAGAAGTTCATGGTATGGACATCAGCAAGATCTGTGACAAAATTTTTTAACTACTTGGCATAGTGAGCATTGAAATCTTGAAACACAAATATATTAGCGTGTGGATGAGAGGAAATGGCCTTGTCTATATTGTTTAAGATACTGTCTATTATGGAACAGTCAGGAAAGGAAGAAAATATATCTAACCAAGCTTAGCAGAGAGAGACAGAGACACATGTAGGAATGACCTGGAGATTCAAGAAAAATCACCCTAGCTAGAAGGAGATGTTCACTGACATAAATGCTACTTCCATGCATATGGACACTGGAGCCTTTTCTAAAGAGAAGGTAACCAGGGATATAGAAATCAGGGGAACGAATAGAAGGATCAAAGTTATATACTTAATGTAGAAATTTTTGAACCCAAGTCACTATATCTGTAATCTTTGTCAACCTCTCATCAGGTGCTATAACTTTTTCAATATCTCATAGCTTAAATACGACAATTCTCTGTTCACTGTTAATCCTGCCTTTTATAATCTTGTTAATATTTGTTCAATTTTATGCTTTAATTCATCGTTGGTTTTTGCTCCTACCCCTATATTGTCCTGGTATATAATTATGTTACTTATTTTGCCTAATAACACTTTATGAAAATTGTGACTAGAGGTCTTAATTCCAAATGGTATATGAGTCCATCTTAGTAGACCTATAGGTGGCTTCTTTGAATTTTTCATCAATCTCAGTGTGATTCTATGCAGACTTAACATCAATTTTAGCAAAGTACTTCATATTTACTTGCTTGTGGCACACAATTTCAATATTTGTTAATGGAAATGAATATGAGCATATTTGGTGATTCACTCGTACATTGTAATCACCACATATTCTTAAGTCTCTATCTGCTTTTTTTATCGCAATAATTGGTGACAACCTGTTGCTTCTACCTTTAATCACCTTTTCTAGAATTCTTTGTTAGATCATTTAACTTAGATACGACCAAAGAAAGTATGTGAACTGGAAATTTTCTCACCTCTATATATTTTAGGTTGATAATTCCCTTTCAACCGAATTCTTGCTTTGTATCCTTTCAACAATTCCATTCCACTTTCTCATGTCTCCATGGAATTTATCAGCTTTGCTGTATCCACCTTTAATACATCGATTCTTAACAATCCATGAACCTTACGGCATACTACCACCACAATTGGAATTACTACAAATGACATACCAATTTCAAAGGTGCCTTGAAAGAGACCCATTGTCTTTATGATTGATCCATCAAACTGCTTTAATTTCACAAAGTTTTTTGGTGGACCTGAAGAAGACTACCACCACGTTTAAATTTGTTGTTTTTTATTTTATTTTACTTTCTTCAATGCAATCTTATCAATGACACTATATACTTTCCGATTGACAAAATAATTTGAAAAAATTTCAATATTTAAACAATTTTAGGGGACTCAGATTTCATACAACCTTATAGTAAATTGATCCTCCATTTTGGAACCACTCACCGGTATGATATTACCACCACCTGTAAATTTGTTGATTATCAATTTTTTTTTTTTTTTTACTGCAATGTTATCGATTAAACCCAAAACTTTCCGATTGACAAAATAAATTTGTGAAAATTTCAACATTTACACAATGGGAGGGCAGTTTTTCATACAACCTTATAGTAAATCAATCCTGTGCAATTAACTTTTTTGCTTGCACATACTCAACAACTGAATCATTTGCAAAATTTTTGAATAAAGCCATTCTTAGAGTTTCCGAGGAAGATGCCATCATAAGAACTGAAGAAAACTTGAAAAAGACTAAAACAAGAGCAACAACTCATCCCAAAAAAACCAAAACAAAGCAACCCCAAAGTGAGTGGTTCCAAAATGGAGGATCGATTTACTATAACATTTATGAGAAAATGTGCCCGCCCACCAAATTGTTTAAATATTGAAATTTTTTCAAATTGTTTTGATAATCGGAAACTTTATGTAATAACCAATAAGACTGCACTGAAAAAAGTAAAAAAAAAAATGAAAAACAACAAATTTAAAAGTAGTGGCAGTCTCCTTCAGATTCGCCGCTTTTTTTAGTTCAGGTTGTGCTAACTTAATTAAAAAATTCTTTGGTATTAGTGTTATTTCGCTACCAGTATCCACCTGCATACTAACTACATGACCATTTATTCTTATATTCTCTCAACCTTTTTTTTGCACATTTATTGCAAATATTCTGGCTTCTTCTTCTTTATAGGAGGAGGAGGAGGATGTTTTCACTGTTTGCATTTTCTCTACTTGCTTCTCATACATACATACACTTCGAAAATGAATGCTTCTTCCATAATTCAAGTATTTCAATATTTCCACAATTCAATATTTGCATTTGATTCTGAATCTAATGTATTTATCCTGCACACTTCGAGTTTTTCTTTTGGTTAATTAAATTCTCTGATTAACTAAAACTGTTAAAAAATTTCTACACTTGTTTCCAAATTAATTCGGCTGCTTTGCATCCAATTCAAAATTTTTTGCATATGACATATGGTCTTATAATCCCTTAATCAACCTTAGAAGAATCAATTCATCTTCCACATTATTTTGCCCTTTCTTAATTTTTCAAACTTGCAATACTTAGCTTGCTCCGTAAGCCTATGCAAGTATTGCATCACAGATTCCTCTGGCCACTGCCTTGCTTCCAGAAACTTGATCCTTTCAACAATAACCAATTTTTTCTTAGGTTTAATATTCTTTTTAATGACTTTGAGAATTTCCTCTAAAGTCATTTGTTTCAACTTCTTTGGGTAAGACATGATAAAAATTCTCATTAAAGCTTCACATCTCCACGGTAATCAAAAGCAAAGTCCTTATCTGATTCCATTCTCCTTCCAATCCTTAAGTTCTTCAATTTCTGAACTCTTGTCAATACTGCAAAAGTTCTCATCCACACTTCAACAGGCTCTGGATTGTCCAATGAAACCAAGGATCCTAACAGTGACGTCATATTTGTGATATATCTGTTTGTGTAGCAATACTCGTGATGCAGCTCCTGTGTCTAATCAGCAGCTAAGTTTATTTAAAGCTTTAAACTTTACCCAGATATGGCTTGGTGGGTAAAAACATTGGTTTGTTCATTTAGTGGTGTAGTGGTTGTAAGTTCAATCCATGGGTCAGGTAGTGTGTATTTGTATGCACCGTTAATGGGTGAGCAATAAATGAACAGTACTTAACATAAGAACTAGGCATAATATACTAGATGTGAGCAGTGGAATGAGAACAGACTACACCTGTAGATTAAATAAAGGCTTCCATTAGCACAAACTTATTGATAAACATTTACTAAATTATTAAAATATGTAAATCAGCTGTATCAAAATCCTTATTGTTTACATTTTATAAAGTTTAAATCAATTGGCAATTAAGTTGATGTTTTGCTAATCATTCCAATAAAAAAATATAATAAAGAAATAGTCTAAATAAACAATCTAATAAATTAATAGTAGCTTGAGTTAATTTGTGTAAGGGGTCACCAAGGAGATAAGCTTGTCAGAGTAGAATCCATGAAAGTATTTGTAGAAGTGACAATTGCAAATGTACATAACAGATTCAACTAGAAAAACTTCCTGGCCCAACAAAGTGACCCAACTTCCTTACAAGTAGATTTAGCTATTAATTCAATGTAGTTGTTCAACTTTAGGTCAAGAATGAGGCCAAGGAGATGCAGTGTATTGCTCTCTGATAAAAAGATTGTCTATGGTGGTTAAAGGATAGCAGCTTTGTTTCAGAAGCATTAAAATTTACAATCAGTTTCTTACCCACGTTCACCGCTGACTGGAGGACCTTTTCAAGAGTTGCAGCAAGGTTTGTTTTGTCAGCCTCAGCAGATTTCTGCAGACTTCTTAGCAAGGCAGTAGCACCTATAAAAAATCAATTTTTTTTAAAGATTCATAGTTTATTATTATTTTGTTTTTAATGAAATGCATGATTAATGACTTAATGCATGATTAATAACTTGCAATGTAATCTTTATTTTGCTATTTCAGCAACTGTGAGAATAAAGTAGAATCATCAAAAGGTAGGAACGTTATTTTATTACTGAAAATAATTACCATTTTTCTTTATCTATCTGCCAAATCCCTTCAGTACACAGCCAATAACAGCTCTCCACAATTTCCTGTTTGTTGTAGCTCTTAATTTTTGTATTATTGTTTTCTCTCTTAAATCCTGTTCTGCTATCCATTTATGCAAGCTTGTTAGATATGCTATGAGCTGTTATTCTCTATCCCTCTTGTCTTTAATATGTCTTGTGAATCTCACATCTTCTAAACCCTCTTCCTTCATTATGTAGGGTGGTAGCACCTGTTATGGCTCCAGCTATTAGCAAATAATTACCTCCCAAACTGGGATCAAAATGTTATAAAAGTATAAAAATATGTTTTTATAGTAAAATTACTAGCAATATATTTTTTATGAAGAAAAATATTACCAGCAATACATTTGACTTTCAACAAAAATATGATCTACAAACTTTCTTACAAAGAATGCATATTCTATTCACACAAAGCAATCTTCAAAATTTTGTCAATATTAAATAATCTATTGAGGTTGAGATGCTGTAAAACAAACCAAAGCAAACCAAACTTCATCAGAGGCAAATAATTAGAAGGAAAATTGCAGGAAATTTCCTAGCTAGAGTAGAAAAGGAAAGCTAGAAGAAAATGTTGTATAGTCTTCTGAGACAATGGAAATAATTCTGCAAACATAGTGCTGGGTCCAACGATGTCTGGCTCAATAATCAGTGAACAAGTACTGCCACCACAAGGACGACAGAAATTAAATCTTAGATTCTAGAATCAAACCAATGCTGTTGTAAATTCATGGCCTCTCACTATGACTGCAATGAGAATGATTGTCAAAACTTCTGGGGCAACAATTAAAACTTTTCAACTCAAATTTCACTTCATTGGGGACTACTCAACCTGACTTCTTCAAGTAAACACTTCAATTTCATTCTATCAGGGAACACTCAACCCAACTTTCACTGCTACCAAATTTCACATCTTCTTCATAAAATGTCAGAGTAATAAACTGCTTCCGATTTTTCTTCATTCTTTTCATCATTCCTCTTAGCAAAAATAATCTGCAACAAACAACTTCACCTAAAACAATGGGCTCAAATGTAAATAAAATATAAAAATTATATTTATTTTTATTTTTCAAACACATGCTAGTGACTTCTAATGGAGTAAGAGTTGGTTCTTTGGTCAGCACCCCTGCATACAGAAAGAACACCCCAAGTCAGAAGGCTGGCCTTTGGGCTGTTCTCAATTCAACTTCTCTCCTCAACAGTCAAAATCAGACTCTCAAAAATCAAATTAAAATTTTACTTCACAACTGTCACCTTGATGTCACTTCTGCTCCACTGCCAACTGTCTTCCGGTGCAAAATTTCTATCACTGCAGGAGCTGGCCTTTGACCTTGCCAGTCATAATAAATATTCTAAATCCAAACATGCTTTCTTTTTTTTTGCACCTGTTTGACATTTTCAACAAAAGCCATTCTTTACAAATCTCAAAACATCTGCAACACCCAGCACAAATACACATCACGTCCAAAAATCTACACTGAGCAGATAACAAATCCCCAGCAAAAGGACTAACTGTATAAAGACAAAATGTAAGATAATCAGCAAGAGAAACAGTCCAAGACCTGAGTTACAGATTGGAGTTGTAAAAAGAAGTGCAGATATTTTCAAACATTTGGGCAGTTTTTTCAATAGATGACAAAAAAATGTAACAGGAATTTAAAAGCAGATTGGAATAGCAAAATAGGCTATATTTCAAGAAACCACCATCCAAATGTATAAAAAGAGAATTTTTACACAGTTACTGTTGGTTTTAGTAGATTTCATGGGTTCTCCCTGACATGGCTTTACCAGATTTACCAAAATGTCATAAAGTAGTAGTGTTAAACAACTATAAAACAGGACATTTCCTGTCTTTTTCCTCTTTTCTCTCTTTTTCTTCTAGCACACACACACAAACACACACACACACACACACACACACACACACACACACACACACACACACATACACACACTGGCTAATTACAAGTTTCCAAGCACACATGTCTGCCTGGGTGACTAATGAATCCCTATTACAGATGCCTACTCAACTATGCTGATCAACCACTTAATTCATTTTTTATCCAAATGAGTTTACTTCCAGTACATGTTCTGGATTATTCTAATATCCTTCCCAAATATGCAAAGTTACTTTATCAAAACATCCTGGGTATGACAATAAACTACATCCAGCAGCAAGGAGGTTTTGAAGAGCATGGAACAACCTATTAATGCTTGCTGTTCCCAAGTCCACCTTGACCCTGTGTAGTAACACCTGCTAGGGTCCCAGCAAGTGGCAAATAGTTAACTCCCAAACTGGATCAAAACATTATGAAAGCATAAAAATAGATTTTTACAGTATAAAATACCAGCAATACATTTGACCCTCAACAAAAATATGGCAGTGTGACTTGATCTACAAAATTTCTTACAAAGAATACATTTTCTATTCATACAATCCTATCCTCAAAATCTCATCAGCATTAATAACCCACTGAGGTTGAATAAAATAAACCAAACCAAAACAAATTTTATCGGAGACAAAAATTAGAAGTGAAGTCCTATTTTGCAAATGAATATGAACAAGGATATTGACAAAATCATTTTTTTTTTGCGCCAGGCATCAAAGGATAAATTATCAATTACAAATAGGAAATGCAGGTGATTGCAGACTAACACCCTTGTTTATTCACTGAAATGGGAAGAAGCTTGTAAACTGTCAATATATCAAGAAACTAGGGTCATGTAAAGTAACTATAGGCTACAGAAAGTATACTACATGTATTTAAAATCCTCTCTTCATTATCCCAGAGGATTAATACTAAAAAAATAATTGAATACTGTATGATTTATAATTGTTTCCTACTGATTTCAGTTACTATCACTAAAACAGTATTTAAAGGAAGCAATACAAGAAAAGAATAAATTAAGTAAAAATTCTATTATAAATCCAAAATATTTCTTGTTTTGTAAAGCCAGAAGTTTTATTATTATTGCCTACAATAGACCTAAATGAATCGGAAAAAATCTTTGTGTTTGTCTTAAAGCCACATATAAAAATATTTGAAACATTCAAAATTTAACCTTTCAGTATATTTGTAATCACAGAGAATATTAAGTAAATAAAAATTTCCTATATTGACTGAGGATAAATTTTCATATTTAGATTATGTCATATTAGTGTCTTGCCACACTAATCAAAGGGAGAAAACTCTTGCAATTGGAAATAGACACGTACGACGAAATAAAAGGTTCTTCTCATTCCCTGTCTCTCTTTATTACATGTAATATTATCGACAGATATAAATTAAACTAGCAACACGATTCGTTGGGACCGGATGAAACTTTTATTTCCTCCGCTCATGTCCGTTCCCGATTACAAGCAAGAGTTATCCCTCTTGGATCAGTTCAACAATGCATTTAATATGACAGATAAAGACATAGATTTAGTATTTGTTTTAAATGTCATTAATTCATTTAATCAATTTTTTGTGAAAAGCTAAAAGTATTTTATATCTCTGACAAGTGTTACATGAATTCACTTCTTTTTCTTATTACTAATTTCAGATCATGAAATAGTTGCTGAGTCAGCATATGCTACGATAGAGGACATTGATTTAAATCCAGGTAATTCTAATTTGTATTATACATCAAAGGGGTTAATGACTTAAAATATTATTTCGAAGCTTCAATGCTTTCAATACTACATCTACACTGTTCCAAATATGAATTTGGCAAACTAAACTTCAAATTCTCTAACAAAACTTCCAATTCAAAAAGTAAAGTTTCAATACCAAAAAGAAACTTTTAATTCTTAAACACAATTTCCAGTTTCCAAACCAAGCTTCCAGTTCCTAAGTACAATTTAAATTTTAAAAACTAAACTTTCAATTCCCAATCATAATTTCCAGTTTTCAAAGTAAATCTCTAGTTACTAAATATAATTTCCATTTTCAAACACAACTTCCAGTCACCAAACGCAATTATCAGCTCCTGAACACAGTTCAAAATCTGAAACTAAACCAGCATTTCCCAAAATAATCTTCTATTTCCCAAACACAACTTGCAGTTCACAAACAAGATTTACAGTTCTAAAACATAACTCTCAATTCCTAAAGTTATTTTCCAGGTCCTAAACTAATTTCCACTTCCCACAACTTTTAGTTCCTCTTCTATACTTACAGTTTTCAAAAAATTTTGAAGTCTCGTAAACAGATTCCAGTTCAAAAGACAAATTCTAATTTCCAAAATAAAATTTCTAGTTCCTAAACACAATTGCCATTTTCCAAACTAAGACTTCCAGTTTCTAAACAATTTTCTGTTTCCAAATTAAAATTCCAGTTCATAAACTTAATTTCCTGTTTCCAAATTAAAATTTCTGTTCCTAAATACGATTGCCAGTTCTAAAACTAAGCTTCTAGTTTCTAAACATAATTTCCATTTTCACAAACTCCACTTCCAATTCCAAAACACACTTTCCAGTTTTCAAACTAAACTTCCAATTCCTAAGCAATACTTTCACTTTCCACTCTAAACCTCCAGTCCTTAAAAACAATTTACAGTTTTTCAACTAAACTTGCCTTTCCTAAAAGTAATTTTCAATTTCTAATATAAACTTGCAGTTCCTAAACACAATTTCCAGTTTCCAAAGTAAAATTCAAATTCATGAACACAATTTTGAGTTTACAAATGAAACTACCAATTCAGGAACTGAACTTACAGTTTTCATACTTAACATTTAGTTTCTAAACATAATTTCCAAAATAAACTTTTGATTCCTAAATACAAGTTCCAGTTCCCAAACTAAAACTTGCAATTCTTAAAATAATTGCAAGTTTACAAAATAAATTCCTTTTCCAAATGTAATTTCTAGTTTCCAAACTAAACTTCCAATTCCCAAATGTAATTTATAGTTTTTGAACTAAACTTCCAGTTCTTAAACATTATTTCCAGTTTCCAATTCTCAGACTAAATCAGCATTTCCTAAAAAATCTTCTATTACCCAAACACAACCTGCAGTTGTAAAACATAAATATCAATTTCAAAAGTGAACTTCCAGTTCCTAAATTAATTTTCCACTCCTCCATCAAAATCTTAGTTCCTCATCTATGTGTAAAACTTTAAAATCTCTTACACAACATCCAAATTCACTGACAAATTAAAATTACCAAACTAAACTTCCAGCTTTTAAACATTATTTCCAATTTCCAAACTAAACTTTCAATACCCAAATACAATTTCCAGTTTTCTAACTAAACTTTCAATTCCTAAACATTAAATAAATTTTCATTTGCCAAACAAACTTCCAGTTTCCAAATACAATTAACAGTTTTCCAGTTAAACTTTCATTTCTTAGAGTAATTTTCAGTTTCCAAACAAGTTTGCCGTTCCTAAACATAGTTTCCAGTTTCAAAATTAAACTTCAAATTCAGAAACACAACTTATAGATTTCAAACTAAATATAATTTCCAATTTTCAATATACACTTCCAATTCCTAAACAGAATTTGCAGTTTCCAATCTAAACTTCCAATTGCTAAATATTATTTCCAGTTTCTAAACTAAGCTTTCAATTCATAAAAGCAATTTCCAGATTTGAAACTAAACTTCCTGTTGTATTGCCAAGGTGATACCTGATGATATGAGCTGAATATCTACAGTACAATATCTATGCTAATGGATATCAAGTACAAAAAGACAAATACAGATAAGACAGTGTGGTGATACCAAGCAAAAGCAATGGACTGGATATTTGCGCTTTCACGACCAAAAAGAAAATGACCGAAAGTCGTTGCTGCACCACCAACTCCGCGCAGATATTCTGGTTGAAAATTAAAAATTAATTAAATATTAAATTTCCAGTTCACGAGCCTACGCAAATTTTATTTATCAGCCTATGGGAAGCCCAGAACCAAATGAGAAATCCCAAATGAGCTGCTGTGATCCAAAAAGAAGATATAAAAAGTGGATATAGAATGCATAGACAGACAGACCGACGCAGGCCAACACACATGGACTGACTCGAGAGAGGAGGAGTGTAATCAGTATCCCCTTGACCTAAGTCAAGTGGCTTACTATCCTAGCCTCCCTTCCCTCTCGTCTTATCTTTTGTTGTCTCAAAACTACTTACCGACCTAAGGAGCAAATACATCAAAGACATTCTTTACTTACATGCTCCCAAATTCCTAAGCATTAATTCTCTTTCAGCATTTTATTGCCATGAACATTTCAACCTCCATTAGACCTATACTTTAGGTATTACTTCAATTGTAAAAACATTAATTAATATGTGTTATATATAAAATGTTATTTTTCAACTTAATTTGCTTTTCTTGGTTTATAAGCTTTCTTTATAACTTATAGTGGGCGATCTACAACAAGGCTAAATTCCGTTAACCTGCAACAGTATACAACTACCCTTTACGAGAACAGACTCTCCACTACTAACAGAAAAGAACAGATAAAAAACCTGCTATAACAGAACAATATCAGAAAAAGAGAAGAGGTTAATTTGTTAGAATCACAGAGAGCACAGTCTGATAATGATCATCAATGACTCTTCGAATTCCTTACATCTTTATTTAAAGACCTATTTTGATCCACAGACCATTCCATATTTGAGAGTGCTAGAGGGGTGTCAGCTGCTGTACAACACTTCCAATTCCTAAACACAATTTCTAGTTTGTCAACTAAACTTCCAGTTTCTAAAAATACTTTCCAGTTTTAAAACCACTTCCTAATCACAATTTACAGTTTCTCGACTAAATTTCTAGTCCCTAAAAATAATTTCCAGTTTCCAAAACTAAACTTGCAGTTACAACAAACAATTTTGTGTTTAAAAACTAAACTTCCAGTTACTATACATTATAACCGGTTTCCAAACTGAAACTTCCAATACCAAAACACAATTCTGGGATTCCAAATGAAGGTGCCAATTCCTAGACACTATTTAGTGTTTTGAAACTAAAACCCCCGGTTTCTAAGCATTATTTCTAATTTCCAAAATAAACTTCCAATTGGTAAACACAGTTTCCAGTTCTAAAACTAAATTTCCAGTTTTTAAATGCTATTTCCAGATACCAAACTAGATTCCTTAGCTAAATTTCAAAGTTTCTAAACTAAACTCCCAATTGTGAAAACAACTAACAATTTCCCAAACAATCTTCTAATTCCAAAACACAGTTTACAGTTTACAAACAAAACTTCCAATTCTTCAAAACAGTATCCAGTTTCAAAAAACATCCGGTTTCGAAACTCAGTTTTTGTTTTCCAAACCAAACCTGACAGTTTTTAAACACAATTTCGAGTTTCCAAAATAAGCGCCCAGTTTCTCAGCATTATTTCCAGTTTTCAAACATAATTTCCAATCTCTAAACACAAGTTGCATTTTCAAAACTAAACTTTCAATTCCTAAATATATCAAGTTTCCAAACTAAACTTCTAGTTCCTGAGCTGAAATTCTAGTTTACAAACTAAAGTTTTAATTCTTAAATTCTTATTCTGTGCCCATGCATTAGCACAAACACTTACCTTGTCTGACTCTCTGTCTTCGTGCGGAGAGTAGTGACCCAGTCGAGGCTCCACCAAAGAGTGGAGTCTTGTCTGGAGAACATTAGACAGTAAATTTTTGTCCAAGCTATATGGCTCAGATTCCCTACATTAAAAAAGCATTGTTCTCCATTCTGCCATGGTGGGAAGGTAGATAAATATCATTCTGTATCTGTGCATTAGCATGAACACTTACCTTGTTAGACTCTCTGCCTTTGAGTGAAGAGTAACCCAGTCGAGATTCCACCAAAGGGTAAAGTATCATCTGGGGAATATTAGACAATTAATTTTTGTCTGGGTTTTGGGACCTGGATACCCCACATTAAAAAGAGCTCATGCCATTCTGTGTTGTGCATTTCTTCCGGTGTTGCACGTCATTGAGGAGATTGTTTTCTGAGTAAATTACCCGAGGAAATTATTCTGAGGGCATCATTCAAGAAATTCGTTTAGTATGTTGACTTTATGTGAAGATACCACTAATAGGGAGTTACCAAAAGTTCCCTTTAAAATAACATTACGAAAGCTAATGTTATAAAACTCAGAAACTGGCACTTTGATAATTTCAGTTTTTTACTCATGTTCCCTGAAGCAACCCAGTATCTGTTCTAAATGGTCAAAATGTTGTTATGGTGTTTCTGAGAACACCAGAATGTTGTCAAGATAGGCCATAGCAAAGTCTTCTGCTCTGCTTAACACTCTGGATGTTAGCTACTGAAATATACCTGGGACACTTGCCAACCCAAATGGTATGAACTGGAACTAAAACAAACCCATGTAGTATGCAAATTCTGCCTTCTCTCTACCGGCCTTATCAAGGGCTACCCACCAATATCCCGATCTCAAATCTGTTAGGAAGCCTTCACCTATAGATCTACTATGTCGTCTATTAAAGGTAGAGGCACTGCTAAGGACTTGAAGATGGCGTTCAATCTTCTAGAGTCAACACAGAATCTGTGTCCACAATCTTTCTTATCTACTACTACTATGAGGAAACTCCACGGTGACTCAGACCTCTCCATCATCCCAGGCTTCATCATGTCCTGTACCACTTCCTCCACTAGAGGCCTTTTGTAGATAGAAGTTTTGTAGGGTCTCAGTTTGATTAGTGGCAAATCACCAGTGTCTATTTGCATCTTCCCCGTGCGAGTCTGCTCTAACTTCTTGTCTGATTTGGCCACTACGTCTGATTTGGCTCTAAACTTATCAGGGGCTACTACCTCTTTGTCCCTTATGCTTTCCATTTGCTTTGGTCCTCTCTTTTTCACTTCATCAAACTTTACTAGGTGTATGGCTCTCAATGGTAGGACCCTTCCTATTTCCTCTCCTTTCTTTATTTTCAATGTATTTAGTACCTGGTTGGACAACACAATAAGCACTATTTCTGCCATCTCAACCACTCTTTCCTATAAGAGCAATTCATTCTTTTCAGGACCGTTCTCCTCCATTGCAACCAATTGCCAAAAGAAAAGATATTTTGAATTTCTAGGACATATAATGATGAAAGAGAGCTTAGAAAATATGATACTCTCGGGGATCTTGAAACAAGATGGACTGATGAAATCGATGCATAACCTACCTAACAAGCTTGAGTAAATGAATGACAGAACATGATTTAAGAATGTTAAAATATCAAAATTTATTATGAACTATAAAACGCAAGAAATTGTGGAGAGCTATGATCACTATCATCTTGAGTGGACACAGCACACAGAGGACAAATATAGATAGGCATAGCTCAAAAATAGGAAAGATAAACATTGATATGATCAGTTGCAATGTGTGTGTGGGGGGGGGGGATCACATGCATGCCATGTGATTAGGATGAAATTGAATAGTTGCCTTCCCATGCAACTAAGTTTTCCCAGAGGAGAAAAAAGATTTTGTCTTGTCATAGCAGCATCTAATGGGTAAGAAAGCAAAAAAAGAAAAAAAGGAAGGAAGGAGGTTTATACCTTTTCCTTTTATGTCAATTATTACCATGTTACCTCATAGAAATGGAAGAAAAGGTGGAGTTATTTGCTACAGGCACATTACAAAGGTTTGCAGGAAGTGCTTTTTTAATAAATTAGAAGTCATTAAACAAATATGCTTCAGGCTGTCTTAAATATTTTAATGTTAATGAAACAGGACCGTTTTGCAAATAAATGTCAACAAATGCAACACAAATCATTCTGCTTCCCTATTTTTAAAATAATTTATAATGTTTTTATTTTTTTGTGTAGTTGATGTTTTTTGGGGTATGGCAATTTCTAGGTGTAAATTAAAAGGTCATGTTATTTAGAGTTTCCTCCCATTACAAAAAAAACATTGTACAATTATGTCACTTGTGATCGCCATACTTATCACATTCTAATCTGACAACACATTTTATAAACAGCAGACAGGTCAAAATTTCAACTGTGATTAAGAAATAGTTTTAATCTAAATTTCATGCTACAAATAAGTAATACTTGTGTAAATCAGATTAATTTAACATAAAATTTGCTAATTTAAAAAAATTAATGTGTTACAAATGTATATTTTATTTTTGCAAGATTTTTAAAACGAACAATTAACTTTTGTTTACATATGTGTTGATCTGATAAAAATAGCCAAAAAATTGGAAGATTAAAAAAGATTTTTAATTTTTGATTCCAATCAATATAAATTCTGTTTGAAATACACCAGAGTATTTTGATTACTGGAAATGGTAAATTTAATAATTTAGCATTTAATTAAAACTAAAATGGAAGTTTCAAGAATTTTTTTTTATTTTTAAAAATTCAATTTCAAATATAGATATCAAAAATGAGTGGAGGTACATCATATTAAGTAAATAAAAATTTTAAATTTATATATTGACTAAGGATATTTTTCACATTTTGATAATGTCATATTAGTGCCTTACCAAATTAATCAAAGGGAGAGAACTCTTGCATGCAAGAAATAAAAGGTTCTTCTTATTCCCTTGTCTGTCTCTAGTATATATATAAATTAAACAAGCATCACAATTTGTTGGGACTGGATGAAACTTTTATATCCACCGCTCATGTCAGCTCCCAATTACAAGCAAGAGTTATCCCTCTTGGATCAGTGCAACAATGCACTTAATATGACAGATTAAGACACAGATTTAATATTTATTTCAAAAGTCATTAATACATTTACTCATTTTTTATGTGAAAAGCTAAAACTGTTTTATGTCTCTGACAATTTTTACATGAATTCACTTCTTTTTCTTATTAATCATTTCAGGTCATGAATTTTTTGCTGGGTCAGTATATGATACGATAGAGGACATCGATTTAGATCCAGGTAATTCTAATTTGTATTATCCATCAAAGGGATTAATGGCTTAAAATATTATTTTGAAGCTTCAATGTTACATTATTTGAGATCAATACTACATCTACATCTGGGAAAGGTATTAATTCATCTGTTCCTTCAAGTTATGGGTTAAATAATAGGACAGATTGGGTTCTATAGTCTTGACTGGCAACCAGTCTACCGCAGAAAGCAATGGCAACCTAATCTTCTGACCAGTCAGTCATGTCTCTTTTGAGACATGATCGCACAAAGCGTGTATCATGTATGGCACTTAACTGACTGAACACATCTATGTTGTTCCAAATTTGAATTTGGCAAACTAAACTTCAAATTCTCTAACAAAACTTCCAATTCAAAAAGTAAAGTTTCAATACCAAAAACAACTTTTAATTCTTAAACACAATTTCCTCAATCCAAACCAAACTTCCAGTTTATAAACACAATTTCCAATTTCCAAATTAAACTTCAAGTTTATAAACACAATTGCCAGTTTCCAAATTAAACTTCCAGTTTGTAAGCACAATTTCCATTAGAACCAATTGAAGTCGTCACTATTTGTATTGCTCTAGTATCTTCACACAATCTGTTATTGGGGCAACGTAAATGAATATTGATGTTTGTTTCATGAATGTAGATGAAAGTAGCACACTCACCAAATAAATTCAAAGATGATTTGGGGAATACATGTTTCCTCCTAATTTTTTTTCAGGTCTGATAATGATGTAAATGGAGGTGCAGTGGATATCAGTTCGAAATAAGAAATTGAAAAGCCAAGTTTGAATTTAGGTTGAATTCATTGCATTTATTTACATGCAAATAACCTTGGGAATGGTATTAATCTGTTGATTCTCCCTCCAGCTATGGGTTAAATAGCAGAACAGATTGGGTTCTATAGTCTTGGTTGGCAACCAGTTTACCTCAGATAGTAATGACAACCTGCTGCAGGAAAATCTTCTGCCCAGTCAGTCATGTCTCTTTCAAGACATGATCGCCCAAGTGAGCCTCACATATGGCACTTAACTGAGTGAATCATGTGAACTTGATTATCTCCCTTTGATTGTCATTCTCTGTATATAAAAGTTAACTTCAGGTTCATTAAAAAAACAGTTATCATACTAAATGCGTAGTGCTTTTTGTCTGTTATTACCAAATATGTTTATAATATGTGCTTCAAACTTCTCAAAATTGGCAGTTTATAATTCACATCTAATTTGCTTTATACTGTCCGGTGTTTTGTTGGTGTTTTTGGCATGCAGATTTACAGCAAATAAATATCTAATTTTTTAACTTAGTTTTTCCAAGAGCCATTACAGTTCCTAGGGAATGTACTTAGCTAAGTTAATGAGTATTACAGTATATTTTTTGAAACAATAGATGCAATCTAATTTTATTTGATTATAGCCAAGCTAATCTATGAATTAAAAGAGACATTCAAAAATATTTTTCACAGTTGGCAAAACTCAAGAAAAGGTTTGATTAAAAAATATATAAAATAGTTTAATCAAAAAATATGAAGGACATTTAAATCCATATATCTTATTTAATATTCATATCTTATTAATATTAATAATTTATTTTAATTGAGCCAAGTGGTTAGAACATTCATTTCCTGACCATGAATCCAGGGTTCGAATCTCACAATGGTTGATTTGTCAGGAAAGTGATTTCTTGATGTTATCAGTCTGAAGGAAGCAATCCCATCAGGTGGCACATTTGGAAATTTTATATGTACTGTACTTAGATAATTGGGCCAAAATTTAGAAACTTTGACTATTTCTGTAGATTTCCAGTCATGTGCATTTTCAGTGCATATTCAACATCCTCTTCTGTGTTTCACGCCCATGTTTGTTCTGGTTTAATTTACATCAATTCTATCTCTTGTATAATCTGATCTGTTTCTTTGTTACATTCTTTAGGGTGAGCCCATATTTTTTACCTGAACTCTATAACCTCTTCCATTGTTGTGGAGGGGGTGCAATTTTTTGTTTACCTATTTCTCTGTAAACTTTCTTTGTATTAGTTTAAAGAATGTTGTTGTCTGTAGAATCTTGGTCTTTTTTCATAATGTCTGATTCTTTGAGCCTTCAGTTGTATTTTTTACTTTATTTTTTTTTTGTTTACTAATAAGGACTTCATTTTCATTTCTAGTTTTTGTATTTTCTTTCAACTCTTCTACCTTTTCTAGTTCTTATATTACTTTCTCTTGCCAGTTGATTGAATACTGATTATTCACTTCTAATTTGTTCAATTTCTTTCTCTATTTTTCTTTTTTAAGGTGGATCTTCATGTCTGTGAGTCTTCTTTTTTTATTCTAATGTATAATTTTGCTGATGCATATATTGCTTCGTGGAGACTTATATATGGGTCTACTTCATACAGAATTAGTTTGAGTGCTGCACTGTAAAGTTTAAAGTTTGATTATTCTGAGATATTGTATTGTTGGTTTTAATTTTGGGAGCTGTTCTCATTTTTGTCTGACTTATATTTTCTAACATAGTTCCTGATTTATTTTTTTCCTCACCATCACCACCACCACCACTACTACTACCACCATCATTATCATGATCATAATTTTTTTTTTTTTTTGCTTATTCCAGGAAAAACAACTGAAAATGAGATTCCTTATGATGATGTGAAAAATACATCAATCAATGAAAGTAAGTTTTATATTCATTTCTTTTATCATTTTTCATCTAAAATTGATTTCTTTCCTATGGAATACCATTTTTTAATAATTGGGAATGGACATGAGCAGGGGAAAGTTTCATCTGGTTCCAACAAATCATGTTGTTTGTTTACTTTATATTGGCCAAAAGTATTATATATAATAAACAGACAGGGGACGAAGAAGAACCTTTTAAATTCACCGCACATGCCTATTCCCAATTGCAAGAGTTTTCTTCCTTTGATCAGTGTGGCAAAGTATTAATATAATGTTATCTAAATGTGGAACTTAATTTTTAGGCAATACAATATCTTAAATTTTATCTTAGTGACAGAGTTTCCATCTATAATTTCATCAAAAAGAACAAAGCAGACATTTTTGCCAAGAGGCAGCTGAAACTTCTTGTGACACAAAGCAGTAGGTACTCAAAGATGATTGCCATCTGTTCTTGCAAATCTTCATATCCTGGCAATCATGACAGTGTGACATACCTGCTTGAGTTTTACCAGCAAGATAAAACAGTCTTTCCCTACAGTGTTGAGTGACAGTGGGAAGTTCCACACTGGTCAGAAGATGCAACTGACAAAAGTTCTGGAGGCTACTATTACTCCTCCCTACACTAGACCAGGAAGTGATGCAGTTATCATTGATGGTTCCTCTCTTGTGTATTCATTGCTGCCAAAGACATCAAAGACTTAGAAGTGGTTTCAAAGATTCAGATGTACTCAAAATTTTGCGAGGATAGATATAGTTTTTGATGATTATTGGACTTCCAGCCTGAAGGTTAAAACAAGATCAAAGACAGGTAAAGGGTATCGATGCTGAGTAATGGACAAAAACAAACTGCCTTCTCACAGGAAAAGTTTCCTTAGAGACAACAAGACAGAGCTCTTTGGGTTTCTTGCTGATAAGATAGTGACTATGCATTCTGACAATGTTGTTGTTGTGATCAAAAGAGATCAGGCTCTTTCTAACAAATCCATCAGACTTGATATGCAACCATGGAGAAGCTGACTCCAGAATCTTCATGCAGCCAAGCAACAGATGACATTTGTGTTGATGAAAGTGTGTGGCACAGATGTTCTCATTGTTGCAGTCAGTGTTTTTGCTTCCCTCCAAGATGCAGGCATGGTTGCCAATTCATAACATGGTGATAAATCTTGGCCCAGAAAAATCCAGTCACATGCTATTCTTTCACGCCTTCACTGGCTGTGATATTCAGTCAGATTTTCTTGGAAAAGTCAAAAAACTGCATAAGAGTCATGGGAGGTTTAACCCTCAAGTGACCTTCATCTTCAAGAAGATAAACAGTATCTACCAGTCATGGAAAATGAAAACTACAACATTCTTGAGAAGTTTGTCATCAACTTGTATGACAAAAACAGCACTATGGACAAAGTTGATGAAGCAAGACTGGGCTTCTTCACTCGAAAGCAAAGGTCTTATGATGCCATTCCACCGACAAGTGCAGCTCTCATCTAGCATGTCTAACGAGCTGCAGACCAACCAAGCTGAATATGGAACCAGGCAACAGTGTGCAAAATTCAAACTGAAAGCCTCGATAACTGGGGGTGGCAGAAAGATATGACAAGTCTTTTGGACAGCCCTTCCACCCATTTCCACCCCGAGTTTTCAGCAGTTAACAAAATCCTGTTGCAAGACAGAATACCGAGGGCAAAGTAAATGCTATCACTTCACTCTCAAGTGCACACAATTGTGTGCATGCAAGTGTGAAGCCAAAATAATTGACTCATCCACCACGTGAAAAAAAAGATAATAATTTCCTGATGTATATGTTATATTATTCTTCATGTTTTCCTTTTTGCAAAATGTAGCACTAAAAGAGCTTATCACAATTTAATTTTGATCATATCTTAGTTTTTATTAATTACATGACATGGTAACATTCTTGACCCAGACAAGCTACATTTATACAACATAAATATTCTTGGTATAAAATATGCTAAAACAAATTTACAAGGACCTTTACAACAGCATTTAACTAACATTTTACGTCATATTTAGAACAAAAGAATGGAAATGAATCTTAATAAATTGAAAAAATAGACAGCCCTCTTGTCAAAGCTAATCCCAGGTTTTATCAAACGCAGCAAATTATTATATGCTTTAAAGATTACCATGATATAGAGAAAATAATGTTAATTTGTAACTATGTGTATTGTACACCAAAGAATGCAAAATTTATTAGTAACCATTCTACACTCACTTCTAATGATAATTAGTAGTTACAAGTGTCCATTTCACCAACAAGCCCAGATAAATGAAAAATGATATTGAAATTAGTGAATGATCCTAATTTATTTTATTTATCTATGCTGATGACTGAAGTAGTTAATGCTATACACAAATTGTAAACAATAAATTCGTAGCAGCTTGAAGTTTTGACTGGAAATCATTCATTGCTCTTTCTTTTGCTTTTTTTAAGGAATATACACAAAGTTTCATTTCACTCAAGTATTATTGTTATTTTTCTTAATACATATTTTTTAAATGTTTTGTGGAAATTTCATTAATATCGAAAGAAATACAAATTTTCTATGCCTGCATTTTTTTCTTAAACTTGGCAAATCATCTTTATTTGTAACAATGTGACAATTTATATGCTAATATTCTACTTCTTACTGATTATTCAGAGCAAGAAAATGGAGATCAATCTCAGTACATGAATGTTATAGGCCATTCACTTGCCAAAGGTAAAAACAAATTTTATCAATCATAATTAAATGATTCTCTCAATACAGAGGAAACAATGTTCTTTTTTGTTACTGTAAAGATGTATCCATTGTAATTTATGTTTTGTACCTCACTTTCTTGTTAAGGCTGCTCATCAGTTTCTGACTTTCCTGATGCATTGTTGAATATACTACTTTTGGTACATAAGCATTATTTACATTAGATGCTGTATACTACAACTTCCTTCTTTCATTCATTTTTCTTGTTTCTGTATGCATGTGTGTGTGTGTGTGTGTGGGTGTGTGTGTGTTTCCTAGACAGATCAATGAAAACGTTATTTACATTATTCACGTCTTACAGATCAAGTTTTTGTAACTTGATTATTCTGAAAGTATGTTCTTATAATGTGGGAAGTTGTAAATGTTTCATTGTAATTTTGTAATGAGAAAGTGTTGTATTGCCTAGGTGGATACGATATACACAGAAAGTGTGCTGCAGTCTATTCAGCACAATATCTGGTGCTAAACCAATATACACAGTACAGTACAATAGTTACAATAATAGACAAGGCAGAACTTACAGCACAGAAAGAAGTTGTTTAGATCGCAGTATTTGTTGAAGTAATCAGTCTGAATATAACTTGAATGACATTCGTATATTATGCCTTGAATGCTACTATACTTGATTTAGATAGACCATTTCAGGCTATGGACCATTCTATCAATGAGAGTGCTGCAGGTGTAACAGCCACACTACAACACCTTCCTCCTGAAATGTTACATCCTCTGGATGATGTATTTCTTCTTTTCTGGTCTGTTTCTATCATACCCATTGGTCTTCTTTTATGCTTTCCTGCATGATATTTGTTGCACTGATTAAGGCATTGGCACATCAAACACATCATAGATCCCATGGGTTCTTCCCATCGATTCTTTATGTCGGGCATATACCTTTTTTTTCATTTGGTTAATATGCCTGTTACTTACCAATCTTGGGTGTTTGATTACGTACAACATACGACCAACACTTTTGTTGATGGTACCTTCCTCCTAAGACAATTTTCCTAATTTGTATTTTTTTAAATAAATTTTGTCACCGGGGTTGAAATTTTTAATATTCAATTTTGTTCTGTCATCCATTTTTTTCTTTTTTTGATTTCAGTTTATCAAAAACTTAACTGATTTTTCTAGCAAAGATTAGTTTCTCTGGAGACATATTCGGACTTGCGTTTATGTTTGGCATTATTTGGTGTACAGACAAGCAATTTTGCTGTTTTTCATTCATGCTTTATATCCTGCTTGCCTTTTTTATCACTCTTTTAAATAAGTCAATAAAACTTTCTACGTATCCATTTAACCTTTGGTGGTAGGGTGGGGATGTTAGATGAGTAACTGAATGAAGTTTACAGGAATCTGCAAATTCTTTTGATGAAAATTGAGTCCTGTTTTCTCAATACATCATCCAGATATGCCGTAAAAAATCTAAACCACTGAGCATAGTGTCCATTACCTGTTGAAATATTGTCAGCACTACCTTTACTCTAAAAGGTAATCTACTGAATTTGTAAAGACCCTTGTGTGTATTAATTGTTAGAATTTTCTCACATTCCTCATCTATTGGTATCTGCAAATATACCTCAGATAAATCCAGTTTATAAAATATTTGCCTTCCATTCAATTTTGCGAAAATTTCGTTAGCTGGTGGTAGAGGGTAGTTGGTTTGTTTTAAACAGTCGTTCAGAATAGTCAACACAAACCCTGATTTTTTCTTTTTTATGTAAACTGTTGGACTTGCCCAAGGACTATAATTTTATTCTCAATTACACCCAATTTCTCTAATCTTTCCAGTTCTTTATCTATATCTTCCAATACAGCGAAGGGTACTGGTCTTTTGAACGAAAAACTGGAGTAGCATTTTCTTTTACTTTAGAGCAAAAACTATAGCCATATGAAAAGAATTTCAAGAAATTTTACTCTTAGATCCCTTTTCAATTTTTAAATGACCCAATTACGTTATTGCAAAACGTGTTAATCAGGACGTTAAATAAATCGAATGTTTCCATCAATTCCATACCAAAAAGATTTGTGTTTGGTCCATTATGAATGCTTTTAGTTTTTTCTCATTTCTTGAGAAAACAACACTTATGCAAATTTCACCCAGAAATTTTCTAGAACTTCACCTATCACAACTTTTGCGATTTTTTGAGAACTGATTCATACTGGTCTGTTTCTTCTCTTCTATGTATCATCATTTATTATAATTAATCTAATCCTGTGTATATTTGAAATTTTATTTTCTTGATTAATTCGGACATTTATATATTTTCTCTTTTCGAAAACAATTTAACCAATGATATAGTGGACCATATTTTTCATTTATTCTTTGAATTTCTTTTTACAAAGAGAAAATCTATGTCTTTGTATCCACAGTTGTAACACTTCTTGTTTTTGAACGGGCATTCTTTATATAAACACAACTCACTACAACCGTAGCAAGGATTAATTTTTAAAACTTTTCTACCTTGTGGTTTATTTGGAATTTGTGAGTATATAATATATTCCATTCTTTGATTTTACCTGTCTTTTAAATTTACAATTCAATGGCATTCCTTTGCCAGATTTCGGAGAACTAATTTGTGATCTCGTTCCAATTTAGTTAATAATCTTGCTCTTATGTCTGCTTCTTTCAGTACAGTTAGACCTTGAACAAAGATTAAACATGTCAACGTGTCCGGAGTTAATTTACTATAATTGAATTTTTCTCACTCCTTGTTTACAATGCTAACAAAAGTTGTATATTCGTCATCTTATTTCTTGGAAAGATTTAAACAACGCTACCGAGTAATAAACAGAGAACTATGCTCCCCAAATATTTTTTAGAGTATTTTTATAGCTTTTGGGAATAAAATATCCCCCAGGATGTTTTTGAACTATGTAGTTTGCATATTTTCCATAGTCTACAGCTCCAAATTTGTTTAGAAGCAAAGTACTTTTTTCGTCAAACAAATTTGAGCAATCTTTTACGAATATCTCCTCATATCTATGAAGGTAAGAGTAGAAAGTAATGTCATCTTTTGCTTTTTATATGAATTCACCTCTTGATTTAATCACAGAATCTTGTGAAAAGATATTTGGGTTTTCTAAAATAATTTCTCTACGTGAGACAATTTACAGCAATTTAGCAAGCTGTTTCTGTTGTTGTTTCTCCCACTTTTCAAATTCCTGTTTCCTGCTGTTTCATAAATTCTAGCAAGCATTTCTGAAAATCTTCTATTTTCGTAAGTGAATTTGTATTTATTCCAATGCGTGTTTGTTCGTCTTTTTTCTTTCAGTTTATGTTTTTCCGACACCAAACTGTTATTTCGTTGTGATATTTGTTGTTTTAGATGTCACGTTGTTAATCTGCTGTGTCCGATTGAATTTATCGAATCTTCTCGTCAGCAAATTTATTCAAATCTTCTTTGCCAATTCTGTTCCAATCCTCATCACCAATCTGTTATATCACTTGAGGTGGATACGATTCACTGAGAAAGTGTGCTGGTGTCTTTATTCAGCACAATATCCGATGATAAATGGATATACACAGAACAATACAATAGTTACAATGTCAGACAACACAGAACTTACAACACAGAAAGGAAGTAATCGTTGAAGTAATCAGTTCGAATATTACTCAGATGACACTTGAATATGATACCTCGAATGCTATTCTTTACTTAATAGGACATTTCAGAACATGGGCTATTTCATCATTGAGAGTGCTGCATGGTTGTCAGCTACTCTACAACAGAAAGGTATCATTGTTGTCGTGTATTAGTGGGTTAATGCTAAAGATAATGCTGATATCACAATTCATCTTTGCAAAGAATGTATTTAAATTGGTCTTGTTACTAGAGATGATCTTTTATGTCTGATAAGACTATTTCCAAACAAAACAGTGAATAAGCAGGTATTGTGATGTTTTGCAAGGATGTTTCTGGCTTATTCTTGTCTTTGATAAAGATAGTAAACCTGAATTGTAAATGCTTTGCTTCTCAGGCAGAATAACAGATGGTGAAATTGCTGCATTTTTACATAAACTCTTCTTTGAATTGTTAGATGTATCAATAATTGTAGATGAAGAGGAACAGATGTGAAAAAATAAATGCGTTTTTATGTGTATTTTTCCTTCAAGATATGGAAGATCATGAATCCCCACAACTTACAGAAACTTATTAATGGCCAAATACTGGGAAATATCAGTGGGTCTCTCTACATGGTGATATCAAAGAAGCCAGCTACGAATGTGTATGAACTTCGTTCAACCATCAACATAATGAGCAAACTAAATTAATAATTCAAAGATGCTGTTAAAAAAAAATTCTATCAAGTTATACATTGCAAATAACAAAAGTTCTATGTAGGCGTCTTGTAGATTAAACAAAAGCATTTCATAAAGTACTATAGATTCATTCTTTCTTCTTTGATCTGCTTTTCTTGGAGAATATTCAGAATGATGTTTTATTTAGAAATAGTTATTTTCTCAAAATTTTTTGTGAAATATTTTAAATACATTTCATTAGTCACTCCTCACCTTTTTACTATAAATTTGGGAAGACAATTTTAATTTCAAGAAAGTGAATTACTATGCTATTTTACTAAAGGATTCTACTTTTGTTGCATGTTTAGAGCAAGAAGATGCAAATCAGACTCAATATACTGATATGAGATGCAGTTCATTTGTCAAAGGAAATTGTAACTTTTGTCAATCATTAATAGCTAATATTGGCTTTAAAAATGTCTTTATAAAGAAGAAACAATATTTTTCCTGTGTTAGGATAAGAAATTCTGCTCAAAGTATTGTGGCTATGGATGCAAATTCTTCCAAATTTTCAAGATTAAAATATCTTCCATTCTTTCTATGAGGAATCTATTTTCTTATTATCCATACCATTCAACTGTAACATGTGTGGTAAATGGTATGATTGACAAGATTGTCAAAAATGTTGCATATTTTCTTTTCAACTCATAAATTGAATTATAAACATACTACTTCAGAATAAATCTTTACTGAGGTTTTTTTTTCCTTGAAGTTTTGAGAAAAAATTTTCCCATTCAGTGTTTGACCATTTTTTTCTTATAGAATTGTGAAAATGATTATATAAAATATATATACCTGAATAATTTTAAGTTAATAAATGACAAGACAGAAAACTATTGAAACACATTTCCTACAGAAGAATATCTTTAGACAAAAAACAAATTCAAGTTTATATGAGTATGTGAGGGCTATTTTGCAAAATGATACACTTAGGGTATAAGTTATTCAATGCAATACATCTTGCCATATTTTCAACTCAAATAATATATATCTGATTATAGAGAAAGAGAATTTTTAGGCAAAATTTATTCAAAATTTTAAGTAGTTTCTATAAATTATTTTCTTTTAAAATAAATTTTTAAATAACAATATCAATAATAAATATAATATTAATATTAAATGTAATATATGGAGATTTTGTCCACTGAGTCTGCCAAAATGCTAATGGTGGTACTGTTTTAGTAACATAAAAAGAAAAACATATCATCTCTCTGTGCGTTTTTCTTTCTGATTCAAGATGTGGCAAGACTCAGAAAAAGACATACCGGCAGGGTAACATTTCTTTCCCTGGCTGGCTGATGACAGAACTCTTTTATGCACACGCACGCGTGCACTTTTTTATAGCTGAGTTTATAATGACTTTTTCCTTTTCAAATATGTATATATACATTTTTAATACTTTCACCCAAAGCAAGGTGAGATCACCACTAATACACAGGGGATTACCTTTAGAGAAATGTCTTCATACTGGAGATATTGAGGAGAGGATAAAACATGAACAGGATTCAAGAAGATAGAAGATGACAATTGATGTTGCTTTTAAATTTTCTGAGATTATAGCCATCTGCAAAGTAAGTAACAGAAGTGAGTTCAACAGGTGGAAAGGTCAAGAAAATAAACCAGTGGAGTAAACCTGGCTGTTAAAATTAACTATTTCAGTGGTAAAAGTGTGGGAATTAGAAGCCGAACTAGTAGTGCTCTTCAGTTCATGTGCTTGAAAAGCAAGCTCATCAAAACATGTGCCATAAAAATATTTGTAGCAAAGACAGAAGGGAGCCATATCACACTGGTGAAAAAGTGATGGAATTCAAGATATCAAGTTAGAACAGATTACACGGCAGATTCTTTTTTGGATTTTGTCAAGAACCTCAGGATGAATACAAGGAGCACCCAACCAGCTATGGCAAAAACATTTCAATCACGAATGAATGATATATTGATAAACATGAATGATCAATTCTGATAAAAAATAATTTCAGGCCCTGCAGAGTGACCCCAACGTTCTCACAGCAGACTCTGCTACAGATTTAATGAAAAATGGATGCCAAAGAATCACAGTGTTTAGCTTTCCAAGAGACTAGCATCAGCAATGATAACAGTGGTTAGAAATCAGTGACAGTGGGATTAACCTTTTGCCATGATGGGCATTAGAGTCACTGAACACTGATATATTTGCAAATGGATGTAAGGAAATGGCTTTGTCTATATTGTATGAAATATTATCTAGCAAGCAACAGTCATGAGAGAAAGGGGATAAGTAGATAAAGAAGAGATAACTGACTGAGTTTTGTATAAAGAGTAAAAGATACAAGTAAAAATGATCTGAAAATTTGAGAAAGAGCTCACTAGCCAGTGACATAACTCACAGGCTATGCATGTGGACATTAGAGTCATTCCTAAAGAGAGGAAACTAGCCAAGAATCAAGAAATCACAGGAGGGGAATGCAGAATTAAATTTACTTTCACAGAGAGATAGTATGCCTGATGATTATCAAAGAGGAATGATTCCACGTTACAAAAGTTGATAATCATTCATTGCTCTTTCTTTTAATTTTCTTGACGAATATATGCAAAATGTTATTTCACTCAAGAATTATTGTTGTTTTTTATATATATTTGAAATATTTTATGAAAAATTTCATGAATATTGAATGAAAAACAAACTGTCTATGCATGTATTTTTTATCAATCTTGACAAACCAGTTTTATTTACAAAACGGGGAAAAGCTTTTATGCTAATATTGTATTTCCTACTGTCCATTCAGGGAAAGAAGATGGAAATCAACCTCAATACGTCAATCTTATAGGATGTTCCTATGTCAAATGTAATAAGACATGCTATCAATTATTACGAAATAATATATGCTTCAATGATTCTATCAATAAATACGTAACAATGC
>JBBBDQ010002986.1:0-28492 GCA_037127315.1 Ascarosepion bandense | reverse complement strand
ATTTTTGTTTGGGGGATTTTTTGTTTTCTTCATACCCTGTCCCATCATATCATTTCCATGTATAAATTTTAAAGTTATTTTTGTATTATATTTGTATATAGTAATAAAATTTTTATGTACATTTGGGGCGTTTTTAGGTCCCCGGTATGTTTTGCGGTATTTTGGTGCTTGATAAGAATGAGTGGTGATGGACAAATTCTTATGGTGAATGAGAACCATTGTAACGTATGTATGGGTTGTGAATCTGATTAGCTAGGTATAGGATAGAGTAGCTGAAGACCACCCCAAGTTTTGTTCCCCCTCCCAGTTTTTGGCCTTGAGCCACAATTTGTATTTATACAAATAAATAAAACGAGCCATTTCCTACCAATCTTGTGTTGTGTGGTAAATGGCAGAGGATCAAAGTGTAGTATCTGTTCCATAGTGATATTTACTAGCTCTTTGTTTCCTGGACAATTGTGTTCCAGCCTAAGTTTATTGCTCAGGCCCGCGCAAAAGTAGCGGTAAAACGCGAAACGCCGGAAGACAAGCGTCCGTGGTTCGGCCTCTTGGGAGGCATGGCCTCGGAAGGGCCTGGGGAAGTAGTTCCTCCCACCACGGCCTCGGTGGGAGGAAAGGAGGGTGACTGGCAACTACCGCCACGGGAGGCACCCTCCGTAGCGTCCGTAGCAGCAGCAGCATCCCCCAAACCATCAACCTCGGGGTGGACAGGGGCGAATATTGCCAGCAAGATCACCACGAAGGACGAAGCCTACTATGAGAGAATAAGGTCCAGGTATGCAGAATACATCAAGGGCACCGAGCTGGTCTCGCTGCCTGACAAATTGGCGGATATCGAGACCAGAGTGATAACGCTAATCTCAAAGGACCTGAAATCCCATAAGATGATTGGAGTGACAAGGGATACTTTGGAGGAAGCCATAAAAAAGCTAAACATCAAAGCCAGGGCCGTGGCGAGGAGGAGTAATGCCATGTGGGATGTCCTGCTGGGCACGGCGGAGGAGGCCAAAAGCTTGGTCGGTGCGGTGCTGGAAACAAAAACTCTCCAGTTCTGCACCGAATATATGGGTGCCCGCAAAGTTAGGATCACTCTGCATGGCGTCCCCATGGACATTGAAGAGGACCACGTTGGCGCCTTTTTCGCCGCTTACGGAAAGGTGGCCGTGGTCTCCTCGCTACGGTCTAAGGCTGGCTTCCCTGACAGGAGACATGACCCTGCAGGTGACGCTATCCAAGGAAAACATCAGCAAAATCCCTAACATTCTCACCTGCAGGGGTCGCATCATTTTCATTGTTGTGGAAGGCAGGAAGCCGTGCTGTTGGGTCTGTGGGGCGGCAGACCATGTCGCTAGGGCCTGCCTGACCAAGAAGTCGGCCCCAAAGGCCCAAGCAGCTCAACCAGCAAAGCAGCAGCCAGAGAAGGAGAGCGACAAACCAACGCAAACGGCACAATCTCCAGGTGTAAACAAGGAGGGTGAGTGGCAGGTGGTCGGCAGAAAGAAGGCCAAAACTCCTCCCGCTGAGAAGGTGCGGCCACCTGCCATAACACCGTCAAAACCAAAGGAGGCACCGGCGAAGAAGTCTCCCCCAAGCAGAGAAAGGAAAGGAGCCCGTCCCCCCAACAAGAAATGGAAGTGGAGAGGTCGACTTCTCTAAAGAGGGGGAGAGAGGAAGAAGTGGAGGAGCGGCAGGACAGCCCGAAAACAAGGCGAAGAAGTAGAAGCAGAGAGAAGAGGCCACGAGCACAAAAATGCTCGTCGTTGCCGGTGTCGCCAGCAAGAACTTCTTACGCGGAAAAGGCTAGAAGCCTTCCCGCGTCCCCGCAAAAAGCTTCCCAGTCCCCAACCTTCAAATTAACCCCCCTCCACAAAGTCAGTGTGTCAACGCCCTCACCCTCCCCTTCTCCTATGCCCACTCCCAGTAGGACCAAAAAAAGAAAGACCTCCCGCGTGGGGAGGCACTCATGAAGGTGGATCCCGGTATCGCAGATGAGTGGTCGTCGCAGCGACGTAAGCTGCTGAAACCACTCCTCAAGCTCACCTCAGTGGATGGGTTATCCACTGAGAACCCCAGGAACTTCTCCCAGGCCCCAGGGGTCATTACTCTGGTCCGCAACACCGGAGGGAACCTGCGGGTCTGGGAGCACATTGCGGAAGCGCAGAGGAGCTACCCGAAACTGACTATGGTCAAGGAAGACACTCCCGAGTTGAGAAAAATGGCTCGAAATTGTGCGGGGAGGTTCCCCATTTTAATCCACCCCTGTCTGTATAGGGTTCTAAAGCTAACCTACCCTACGGACGTCGGCGGAATTGTTCTAGACGGACGGATTACGTCCGACATTGGTACAGGGTCCCTAGGACAGTCCGTCGGGGTCCCGTCTACCCGAGATTTCTACCCGGTATGCGAGTAGAGCCGTCCGTTGCATGTTTTTCTCTGTTTTTTTCGTTTCAGATCTAAAAGAACGTCTATTAAGATAGCCAGTATAAATGCGAAGGGCCTGAGGGATCGGGGTAAGGCGGCTCGCCTGCTTCGTGACCTCTTGTCCTTCGGCGTGGATGTGGCCGCGATCCAAGAGACTCACTTTGTTTGCGAAGTCGACTCGTGTGTGCTGTCTAACGACTTTGTCGTCTATTCAGTTATATGGGAGCCGGCTGGCCAGAGGTGTTTCTTTGCTGGTCAAGCGTACCCTGGACGCGAGGGTGGACCTTGTCCATGTCGGTGCCGAGGGCCGGCTGATCGTGGCCGATATTGCAGTGAAAAGCAAGTCGTTCCGGCTGATTGTGGTTTATGCGCCCAATGTTCAAGGTGAGCGTGTCTCTTTCTTTCGGCTGTTGGAGCCCTTCATGGTGCATTCAACACGGCTAATCTTAGTTGGGGACTGGAATGCCGTCCTAACCCCCAAATGGGATAGAGGAAGGGGCGCTAGCGGGTGGAGTGGTGATCGTAGCCTGGTTGATCTGATCGGCGAATTTGGTCTCGTCGATAGATACCGGGTCGATCATCCGGAAGGGAGCATGTGGACGTGGACGCGTAGTTGGCCTTCTACCCGGGTATCTGCATACCTGGATAGGATGTTAGTGAGAGAAGCCGATATAGACTTCCTAGAATGTCCAACGTTCCACTGGTTAGGCTACTCGGACCACAAACTCGTTTGTGCCCGGGTGGCGTTAGAATTTAGGCCTAGGTTGGCTGGTTATTGGAAGTTCAATCAGTCCTTACTGGACAGGCGGGACTTTCGTGACCAGCTGACAAAACTAGTGCAGCGGGCGTTAATTGGGCGAGTCATTGGGAGTAAGTGGTGGGTTAACCTTAAGGACTCCATTAGGTCTTTCGCCACCAAATATAGCCAGCGGCTCAACTTAGATAAGGCTGCGGTAGGCAAAGACACTTAGTGCTAATTTCGCCCGGGCGGAGGCTGGTGGGGATCCCCTAGAAATAGCCTTAGCCAGGGAGGCCCTGGAGCGCTCGACTAGCGGGCGCTACATGGGTCAGGTAATTAGGGCTAAGTTAAGCAAGATGTCTTCCGAAGCTGTGAACATGGGCGCGGAACTGCGCAAGGAAGAAATTCGCCATGCCGGCGACCGGTACATTCGAGAGGTACGCGACCCGGAGGGACATCTCCTTAGGTCCACCGACGACATGTGCGAGGCGTTCCGGCAGCATTTCGAGCACCGATTTACCAAGGAGCCTGGTCTCCGTGACGAGGAGTTTCGCAGCTATTTGGCTGACTTTCCCCGGCTTTTGCCGGCTGAAGCGGCTAGCTGCGAAGGGGAGATTACGGAGGACGAAATCTACGTGGCTTTGAAGAAGGTCGGCAGTGGCAAGTCGCCAGGTTTGGATGGTTTGCCCTATGAAATGTACTTGAGGATGTCGCACCTTTTTGTCCCGCTCTTGGCTGTCGTGTTCAACCACTGGTTTCGGCAGGGGTCCATCCCCGGTCGGATCACCAGGGGCGTGATCACGCTGTTGAGAAAAGGCAAGAAGGTTGGGAGGGAACTAGATGATTACAGGCCCATAACTCTGCTAAACACAGAGTTAAAGATTTTGGCCAAGATCCTGACGAATCGCTTGCAGCTAGTTGCCGAGTCTCTGTTGGAACCGGATCAGACTTGTTCTGTGAAGGGGAGAACAATTCAGAGCAACCTGCACTTGATTCGCACGATCATAGAGGGTGTAGAAGACGACGATGAGGCCGCGCTGATCAATTTAGATCAGTCCAAGGCATTTGATAGGATTGACCATGGCTACCTGGCTGCTGTCCTGCAGGCCGCCGGATTCAAACCCGACTTCAGCCGCTGGATTAGCCTTCTGTATCGCTCCCCCAAGGCTGTGGTACAGGTGAACGGGAAGCTGTCGGGCGCTTTCGCGCTGTCTAGGTCGGTCCGACAGGGTTGTCCACTGTCTTCTCTCCTTTATGTCCTGTGTTTGGAGCCCCTCCTTCGCAGGCTAAGGGACGAGACGGGCAGTCCGGTCCTGCGTGGAATTGAAGTCCCTGGCGGAGCTCGAGCCAGGGTTTCTGCGTACGCCGATGACGTAACGACCTTTGTGTCCTCCCGCAGGGACATAGAGGCGGTACACCAGGCGCTTGTACGGTACGAGAAGGTGACAGGGGCCAGAATTAACTGCGACAAGTCATCCGGCTTGCGGTTAGGTGCCTGGAAGGGAGTTTCCCTCCCGGGGCCCTTCAGCTGGACGGACGGGCCGGTCAAGCTCCTCGGAGTTTGGTTCGGTCCGGACTTACAGCTGGAGAAAAACTGGTCAGAAGTACTGGCAAAGGTCGGCGCGTCGGTCAAGATTTGGCGTCGACGGGGTCTCTCCGTGAAGGGCTTGGCGGAGGTGTGTAACACATACCTCTTTCCCATGATCCTTTACCGGCTGTCAGTACTTCCCCTTTGTGACGATCATGAGAAGGCGCTCGAGCGTTTGCTATTCTCCTGTCTGTGGAGAGGACGCAAACACATGGTCGACAAAGGAGTCTGTTGCCTCCGTCCGTGTCAAGGGGGTCTGGGGATGCCACACTTGAGGAGCCACGTGCTCGCTTCAAGGTTGGCATTCCTCAGGCGCGCGTTGGAGGAAGATCGGTTGCTTGCGGGGGTAGTGAGGGACATGTTCCCTTGCCTTACCATCACGCCCCCGACCCTATGGCTGACCGTCAGGCCTTGGGTGCGACCGAAATTCCTGCTCGAATGTCTGGCGGCTTTACAGGCCATTCCACGGTCCAGTGACCTTTCACAGCCTAGGAAAATCTTCTATCGGGGATTAGTGGAGGGTGCCGTGAAGGATAAGCTGTGGAGTAAGCTCGGCATGTCGAGAGTGGAGTACCGCTCTCATTGGTCTTGGGCGCCAGGCGCGGATTGGCTCAGCAACTCTGAGTTTTCTCTGACCTGGCGATTGGCTCGGAATGGTTTGTCGCTCAATGACAAGCGTTTCGCAATGGGCCTGGCGGATTTGCCAGATTGTGAACGTTGCAACCTTGGAATTAAGGAGACGTCTGCGCACGCCTTCTTCCATTGTTCGCGCGTTCGCCCGTTGTGGGCGCGTGTCGGCGAGTTGACTGCTCGTATCGCGCCGCGGGAGCTTGTGCTCATTGATCGCGCATACGCTGTGGACAATGTGTCGCCCCCGTACTCTGGAGTGAAGCGGATGGTGTTTCTGTCGCTACTGGCCACGGCTAGAATGGTGATCTGGATGACGCGACTGGAGGAAGTCTTGCGGGGAGGTCGTCTTTCGGATCAGGATCTAATCCGATATTTTGAGCACCAGCTCAAAATGAAGATTAGAACTGAACGGAAACGGCTGCACCCGACAGACTTTAGCAAAAGGTGGATATATGCAGCGAGCCTGGTTCGTGTGACCGGGGCTAGTCTTGATTTTCTTTTTTAGATCTGCTGCTCGCATCGGGGTGGATTCCTTTGGAACCCCTCCCGTGGTTAAGGTAAAGTATTCTTTTGTGTACCTAGTTAATGTGAGTGAATGTGTTTGTCCTAGCCTGTTCCCGGCTCCCTTGCTTTTGTTATGATCCAGTTCGAGATCCCCATTGTCCAGAGTTATTTTGTCCCGTTTCATTCTCGGCTGGGTCAGCCTTATATATTCTCCAGTCCAATTTATTTTTGTTCCCTGCTTCTCCATTCCCCTTGGAAGGAGTGCTTCTTGATTTTGTCTTTTAAGACAGAATACAGCGGCCTCTTTAATTATGTGGGTGTGTTTGGGTCTTACTAACATTATGTATAAATGTTCATTTGAAGTTGTTTTTGTTTTGGGGATTTTTTGTTTCTTCATACCCCCTTCCCATCATATCATTTCATGTACAAATTTTTAAAGTTATTTTTGTATTATATTTGTATATAGTAATAAATTTTTATGTACATTTGGGGCGTTTTTAGGTCCCCGGTATGTTTTGCGGTTTTTTGGTGCTTGATAGGTATGAGTGTTGATGGGCAAATTCTTATGGTGAATGAGAATCATTGTAACGTATGTATGGGTCGTGAATCTGATTAGCTAGGTATAGGATAGAGTAGCTGAAGACCACCCCAAGTTTTGTTCCCCTCCCATTTTTCTGGCCTTGAGCCATAATTTTGTAGCTCTACAAAATAAATAAAACGAGCCATTTCCTACCAATCTTGTGTTGTGTGGTAAATGGCAGAGGATCAAAGTGTAGTATCTGTTCCATAGTGATATTTACTAGCTCTTTGTTTCCTGGACAATTGTGTTCCAGCCTAAGTTTATTGCTCAGGCCCGCGCAAAAGTAGCGGTAAAACGCGAAACGCCGGAAGACAAGCGTCCGTGGTTCGGCCTCTTGGGAGGCATGGCCTCGGAAGGGCCTGGGGAAGTAGTTCCTCCCACCACGGCCTCGGTGGGAGGAAAGGAGGGTGACTGGCAACTACCGCCACGGGAGGCACCCTCCGTAGCGTCCGTAGCAGCAGCAGCATCCCCCAAACCATCAACCTCGGGGTGGACAGGGGCGAATATTGCCAGCAAGATCACCACGAAGGACGAAGCCTACTATGAGAGAATAAGGTCCAGGTATGCAGAATACATCAAGGGCACCGAGCTGGTCTCGCTGCCTGACAAATTGGCGGATATCGAGACCAGAGTGATAACGCTAATCTCAAAGGACCTGAAATCCCATAAGATGATTGGAGTGACAAGGGATACTTTGGAGGAAGCCATAAAAAAGCTAAACATCAAAGCCAGGGCCGTGGCGAGGAGGAGTAATGCCATGTGGGATGTCCTGCTGGGCACGGCGGAGGAGGCCAAAAGCTTGGTCGGTGCGGTGCTGGAAACAAAAACTCTCCAGTTCTGCACCGAATATATGGGTGCCCGCAAAGTTAGGATCACTCTGCATGGCGTCCCCATGGACATTGAAGAGGACCACGTTGGCGCCTTTTTCGCCGCTTACGGAAAGGTGGCCGTGGTCTCCTCGCTACGGTCTAAGGCTGGCTTCCTGACAGGAGACATGACCCTGCAGGTGACGCTATCCAAGGAAAACATCAGCAAAATCCCTAACATTCTCACCTGCAGGGGTCGCATCATTTTCATTGTTGTGGAAGGCAGGAAGCCGTGCTGTTGGGTCTGTGGGGCGGCAGACCATGTCGCTAGGGCCTGCCTGACCAAGAAGTCGGCCCCAAAGGCCCAAGCAGCTCAACCAGCAAAGCAGCAGCCAGAGAAGGAGAGCGACAAACCAACGCAAACGGCACAATCTCCAGGTGTAAACAAGGAGGGTGAGTGGCAGGTGGTCGGCAGAAAGAAGGCCAAAACTCCTCCCGCTGAGAAGGTGCGGCCACCTGCCATAACACCGTCAAAACCAAAGGAGGCACCGGCGAAGAAGTCTCCCCCCAAGCAGAGAAAGGAAAGGAGCCCGTCCCCCCAACAAGAAATGGAAGTGGAGAGGTCGACTTCTCTAAAGAGGGGGAGAGAGGAAGAAGTGGAGGAGCGGCAGGACAGCCCGAAAACAAGGCGAAGAAGTAGAAGCAGAGAGAAGAGGCCACGAGCACAAAAATGCTCGTCGTTGCCGGTGTCGCCAGCAAGAACTTCTTACGCGGAAAAGGCTAGAAGCCTTCCCGCGTCCCCGCAAAAAGCTTCCCAGTCCCCAACCTTCAAATTAACCCCCCTCCACAAAGTCAGTGTGTCAACGCCCTCACCCTCCCCTTCTCCTATGCCCACTCCCAGTAGGACCAAAAAAAGAAAGACCTCCCGCGTGGGGAGGCACTCATGAAGGTGGATCCCGGTATCGCAGATGAGTGGTCGTCGCAGCGACGTAAGCTGCTGAAACCACTCCTCAAGCTCACCTCAGTGGATGGGTTATCCACTGAGAACCCCAGGAACTTCTCCCAGGCCCCAGGGGTCATTACTCTGGTCCGCAACACCGGAGGGAACCTGCGGGTCTGGGAGCACATTGCGGAAGCGCAGAGGAGCTACCCGAAACTGACTATGGTCAAGGAAGACACTCCCGAGTTGAGAAAAATGGCTCGAAATTGTGCGGGGAGGTTCCCCATTTTAATCCACCCCTGTCTGTATAGGGTTCTAAAGCTAACCTACCCTACGGACGTCGGCGGAATTGTTCTAGACGGACGGATTACGTCCGACATTGGTACAGGGTCCCTAGGACAGTCCGTCGGGGTCCCGTCTACCCGAGATTTCTACCCGGTATGCGAGTAGAGCCGTCCGTTGCATGTTTTTCTCTGTTTTTTTCGTTTCAGATCTAAAGAATGTCTATTAAGATAGCCAGTATAAATGCGAAGGGCCTGAGGGATCGGGGTAAGGCGGCTCGCCTGCTTCGTGACCCTTTCTTGTCCTTCGGCGTGGATGTGGCCGCGATCCAAGAGATCACTTTGTTTGCGAAGTCGACTCGTGTGTGCTGTCTAACGACTTTGTCGTCTATTCAGCATATGGGAGCCGGCTGGCCAGAGGTGTTTCTTTGCTGGTCAAGCGTACCCTGGACGCGAGGGTGGACCTTGTCCATGTCGGTGCCGAGGGCCGGCTGATCGTGGCCGATATTGCAGTGAAAAGCAAGTCGTTCCGGCTGATTGTGGTTTATGCGCCCAATGTTCAAGGTGAGCGTGTCTCTTTCTTTCGGCTGTTGGAGCCCTTCATGGTGCATTCAACACGGCTAATCTTAGTTGGGGACTGGAATGCCGTCCTAACCCCCAAATGGGATAGAGGAAGGGGCGCTAGCGGGTGGAGTGGTGATCGTAGCCTGGTTGATCTGATCGGCGAATTTGGTCTCGTCGATAGATACCGGGTCGATCATCCGGAAGGAGCATGTGGACGTGGACGCGTAGTTGGCCTTCTACCCGGGTATCTGCATACCTGGATAGGATGTTAGTGAGAGAAGCCGATATAGACTTCCTAGAATGTCCAACGTTCCACTGGTTAGGCTACTCGGACCACAAACTCGTTTGTGCCCGGGTGGCGTTAGAATTTAGGCCTAGGTTGGCTGGTTATTGGAAGTTCAATCAGTCCTTACTGGACAGGCGGGACTTTCGTGACCAGCTGACAAAACTAGTGCAGCGGGCGTTAATTGGGCGAGTCATTGGGAGTAAGTGGTGGGTTAACCTTAAGGACTCCATTAGGTCTTTCGCCACCAAATATAGCCAGCGGCTCAACCTAGATAAGGCTGCGGAGGCAAAGACACTTAGTGCTAATTTCGCCCGGGCGGAGGCTGGTGGGGATCCCCTAGAAATAGCCTTAGCCAGGGAGGCCCTGGAGCGCTCGACTAGCGGGCGCTACATGGGTCAGGTAATTAGGGCTAAGTTAAGCAAGATGTCTTCCGAAGCTGTGAACATGGGCGCGGAACTGCGCAAGGAAGAAATTCGCCATGCCGGCGACCGGTACATTCGAGAGGTACGCGACCCGGAGGGACATCTCCTTAGGTCGACCGACGACATGTGCGAGGCGTTCCGGCAGCATTTCGAGCACCGATTTACCAAGGAGCCTGGTCTCCGTGACGAGGAGTTTCGCAGCTATTTGGCTGACTTTCCCCGGCTTTTGCCGGCTGAAGCGGCTAGCTGCGAAGGGGAGATTACGGAGGACGAAATCTACGTGGCTTTGAAGAAGGTCGGCAGTGGCAAGTCGCCAGGTTTGGATGGTTTGCCCTATGAATTGTACTTGAGGATGTCGCACCTTTTTGTCCCGCTCTTGGCTGTCGTGTTCAACCACTGGTTTCGGCAGGGGTCCATCCCCGGTCGGATCACCAGGGGCGTGATCACGCTGTTGAGAAAAGGCAAGAAGGTTGGGAGGGAACTAGATGACTACAGGCCCATAACTCTGCTAAACACAGAGTTAAAGATTTTGGCCAAGATCCTGACGAATCGCTTGCAGCTAGTTGCCGAGTCTCTGTTGGAACCGGATCAGACTTGTTCTGTGAAGGGGAGAACAATTCAGAGCAACCTGCACTTGATTCGCACGATCATAGAGGGTGTAGAAGACGACGATGAGGCCGCGCTGATCAATTTAGATCAGTCCAAGGCATTTGATAGGATTGACCATGGCTACCTGGCTGCTGTCCTGCAGGCCGCCGGATTCAAACCCGACTTCAGCCGCTGGATTAGCCTTCTGTATCGCTCCCCCAAGGCTGTGGTACAGGTGAACGGGAAGCTGTCGGGCGCTTTCGCGCTGTCTAGGTCGGTGGTCCGACAGGGGCTTGTCCACTGTCTTCTCTCCTTTATGTCCTGTGTTTGGAGCCCCTCCTTCGCAGGCTAAGGGACGAGACGGGCAGTCCGGTCCTGCGTGGAATTGAAGTCCCCTGGCGGAGCTCGAGCCAGGGTTTCTGCGTACGCCGATGACGTAACGACCTTTGTGTCCTCCCGCAGGGACATAGAGGCGGTACACCAGGCGCTTGTACGGTACGAGAAGGTGACAGGGGCCAGAATTAACTGCGACAAGTCATCCGGCTTGCGGTTAGGTGCCTGGAAGGGAGTTTCCCTCCCGGGGCCCTTCAGCTGGACGGACGGGCCGGTCAAGCTCCTCGGAGTTTGGTTCGGTCCGGACTTACAGCTGGAGAAAAACTGGTCAGAAGTACTGGCAAAGGTCGGCGCGTCGGTCAAGATTTGGCGTCGACGGGGTCTCTCCGTGAAGGGCTTGGCGGAGGTGTGTAACACATACCTCTTTCCCATGATCCTTTACCGGCTGTCAGTACTTCCCCTTTGTGACGATCATGAGAAGGCGCTCGAGCGTTTGCTATTCTCCTGTCTGTGGAGAGGACGCAAACACATGGTCGACAAAGGAGTCTGTTGCCTCCGTCCGTGTCAAGGGGGTCTGGGGATGCCACACTTGAGGAGCCACGTGCTCGCTTCAAGGTTGGCATTCCTCAGGCGCTTGCGTTGGAGGAAGATCGGTTGCTTGCGGGGGTAGTGAGGGACATGTTCCCTTGCCTTACCATCACGCCCCCGACCCTATGGCTGACCGTCAGGCCTTGGGTGCGACCGAAATTCCTGCTCGAATGTCTGGCGGCTTTACAGGCCATTCCACGGTCCAGTGACCTTTCACAGCCGAGGAAAATCTTCTATCGGGGATTAGTGGAGGGTGCCGTGAAGGATAAGCTGTGGAGTAAGCTCGGCATGTCGAGAGTGGAGTACCGCTCTCATTGGTCTTGGGCGCCAGGCGCGGATTGGCTCAGCAACTCTGAGTTTTCTCTGACCTGGCGATTGGCTCGGAATGGTTTGTCGCTCAATGACAAGCGTTTCGCAATGGGCCTGGCGGATTTGCCAGATTGTGAACGTTGCAACCTTGGAATTAAGGAGACGTCTGCGCACGCCTTCTTCCATTGTTCGCGCGTTCGCCCGTTGTGGGCGCGTGTCGGCGAGTTGACTGCTCGTATCGCGCCGCGGGAGCTTGTGCTCATTGATCGCGCATACGCTGTGGACAATGTGTCGCCCCCGTACTCTGGAGTGAAGCGGATGGTGTTTCTGTCGCTACTGGCCACGGCTAGAATGGTGATCTGGATGACGCGACTGGAGGAAGTCTTGCGGGGAGGTCGTCTTTCGGATCAGGATCTAATCCGATATTTTGAGCACCAGCTCAAAATGAAGATTAGAACTGAACGGAAACGGCTGCACCCGACAGACTTTAGCAAAAGGTGGATATATGCAGCGAGCCTGGTTCGTGTGACCGGGGCTAGTCTTGATTTTCTTTTTTAGATCTGCTGCTCGCATCGGGGTGGATTCCTTTGGAACCCCTCCCGTGGTTAAGGTAAAGTATTCTTTTGTGTACCTAGTTAATGTGAGTGAATGTGTTTGTCCTAGCCTGTTCCCGGCTCCCTTGCTTTTGTTATGATCCAGTTCGAGATCCCCATTGTCCAGAGTTATTTTGTCCCGTTTCATTCTCGGCTGGGTCAGCCTTATATATTCTCCAGTCCAATTTATTTTTGTTCCCTGCTTCTCCATTCCCCTTAGAAAGAGTGCTTCTTGATTTTGTCTTTTAAGACAGAATACAGCGGCCTCTTTAATTATGTGGGTGTGTTTGGGTCTTACTAACATTATGTATAAATATTCATTTGAAATTGTTTTTGTTTTGGGGATTTTTTGTTTCTTCATACCCCCTTCCCATCATATCATTTCATGTACAAATTTTTAAAGTTATTTTTGTATTATATTTGTATATAGTAATAAAATTTTTATGTACATTTGGGGCGTTTTTTAGGTCCCCGTTATGTTTCGCGGTATTTTGGTGCTTGATAGGTATGAGTGGTGATGGACAAATTCTTATAGGTGAATGAGAAGCATTGTAACGTATGTATGGGTCGTGAATCTGATTAGCTAGGTATAGGATAGAGTAGCTGAAGACCACCCCAAGTTTTTGTTCCCCCTCCCTCTTTTTTGGCCTTGAGCCACAATTCTGTACGCTCAGAATAAATAAAACGAGCCATTTCTTACCCAAAATTGCGTTATGTGGTTTTTGAGTAGGATCAAAGTGTAGTATCTGTTCCATAGTAGCGTTTACTACGACTTGTGGTTTGACTGACATATCAATTCCACCTGAGTTCATTGCTCAGGCCGCGTAAAAGTAGTGGCTTTATAGCTGCGAAACACCGGAAGCGATTGTCAGGTGTTCGGCCTCTTAGGAGGCATGGCCGCGGAAAGGCCAGAAGCGATCGTGCCTCCCACCACGGACTCGGTGGGAGGGAAAGAGGGTGACTGGCAACTACCGCCACGGGAGTCACCCTCAGTTCCAGCAGCATCAGGATCCGGACCAGTACCGGCACCGGTAGCAGCTCCTGCTTCTCCCAAACCTTCGACCTCCGGTTGGACAGGAGGCAAGGTCCCACTAAAGGGAGAACAGTATTATGAGGAACAGAGGCAAAAATATGCCGAATATATTAAGGGCACGGAGCTGCTGTCGGTGCCCGACGAGTTGGCCGAAATCGAGGCCCGAATTGTGACGCTCATAACGAAGGACTTGAAGACCAAGAAATACATGGGCATCAGCAGAGACAGCCTCGAAGAAGCTATTAAGGCCCTGAATATCAAGGCTAAGGCGGTGGCAAGGCAGAGCAGCGCAAGTTGGGACGTCTTGCTGGGTACGGCCGACGAGGCAAAACGTTTGGCTGGAGTGGTTCTCGAAACCAAGACCCTCCAGATCCAAACGGAATACATGGGGATGTGCAAGCGCAAAATCACCTTGCATGGCGTCCCCATGGACATTTCCCAAAATCACATCGGCGCCTTCTTCGCGCAGTACGGGAAGGTGGCTGAGGTGTCCGCTCTAAGTTCAAAAGCAGGCTTCCTGACCGGTGATATGGTCCTGCAGGTGACCTTGTCTAAACAACAAATCAAGGAGATACCTAATATTCTCACCTGCAGGAAGCGTGCTATCTTTGTGATAGTGGAGGGCAGGAAGCCTTGCTGTTGGGTCTGCGGGGCCGCGGAGCACGTCGCCAAGGCGTGTACGGCCAGGAATCCGGCCCCTAAGGCCCAACCAACCAAGAAGCCTGAAGGACCGGCGCCAGCATCACCAGCAGCAGCTACATCAGCACCACCAACACCAAAGGCACCAGTGAACAAGGAGGGAGAGTGGCAGGTGGTGAGCAGGAAAAAACCGAAAACGCCTTCACCTGTGAAGGTGCCATCACCTGCCAAGGCTCCAGCAAAACCAAAAGAGACGCCTCCCAAAAAATCTCCTCCCAAACAGAGGAAGGAGAGGAGTCCTTCCCCGCAAAAGGAAGAACGTATGGAAGTGGAGAGATCGGCATCCCTGAAGCGGGGGAGAGAGGAGGAGGTGGAAGAGCATCAAGAAAACCCTAAAACCCGGAGAAGGAGCAGAAGCAGGGACAAAAAGTCCCGAAAAGAAAAATGTTCGTCTGTTCCGGTGTCGCCCGTAAGACTGTCTTACGCGGAGAAGGCAAGAAGCCTTCCCGCATCCCCGCGTAAAGCTTCCCAGTCCCCAACCTTGAATTTGACCCCCCTCAGGAAAATCAGATCTGCAACCCCCACTCCCTCCCCGACTCCTACTCCCACTCCCGCTAGGGCAAAAAAGAATAAAGACCTCCCGCGTGGGGAGGCAGTGATGAAGGTGAATGACAGCATTCCAGCCGAGTGGTCGTCGCAGCGGCGTAAGCTGCTCAGACCGCTCCTCAAACTTACCTCAGTGGATGGGTTATCCACTGAGGACCCAAGAAACTTTTCCCAGGCCCCAGGGGTCATTACTCTGGTCCGCAATACCGGAGGGAACCTGAGGGTCTGGGAACACATTGCTGAAGCCCGGAGGACTTACCCAAAATTGTGCATGGTGAAAGAAAACACACCGGAGTTAAAAAAGATGGCCAAGAATTGTTCGGGGAGGTTCCCAGTTTTGATCCACCCATGCTTATATAGGGTGTTAAAACTTACGTACCCCACGGACGTCGCAGTATTGTCTTTGGATGGATGATTACGTCCGGAGCAAGCTGCTGGCAGGGAACAGTGGTCCCTATAGGATGTGTCCAAGCTGGAACTTGCTCACATCTGAGATTTTCACCCTGTATGCAGAGAGGAGCTTGCCCCATGTCTTCGAGCAAGCAGGTGTCCAAAGAACACCAAGCCAGCTGAAAATAAATGCGAAGGGCCTGAGGGATCGGGAAGGCGGTCGCCTGCTTCGTGACCTCTTGTCCTTCGGCGTGGATGTGGCCGCGATCCAAGAGACTCACTTTGTTTGCGAAGTCGACTCGTGTGTGCTGTCTAACGACTTTGTCGTCTATTCAGCATATGGGAGCCGGCTGGCCAGAGGTGTTTCTTTGCTGGTCAAGCGTACCCTGGACGCGAGGGTGGACCTTGTCCATGTCGGTGCCGAGGGCCGGCTGATCGTGGCCGATATTGCAGTGAAAAGCAAGTCGTTCCGGCTGATTGTGGTTTATGCGCCCAATGTTCAAGGTGAGCGTGTCTCTTTCTTTCGGCTGTTGGAGCCCTTCATGGTGCATTCAACACGGCTAATCTTAGTTGGGGACTGGAATGCCGTCCTAACCCCCAAATGGGATAGAGGAAGGGGCGCTAGCGGGTGGAGTGGTGATCGTAGCCTGGTTGATCTGATCGGCGATTTTGGTCTCGTCGATAGATACCGGGTCGATCATCCGGATGGGAGCATGTGGACGTGGACGCATAGTTGGCCTTCTACCCGGGTATCTGCATACCTGGATAGGATGTTAGTGAGAGAAGCCGATATAGACTTCTTAGAATGTCCAACGTTCCACTGGTTAGGCTACTCGGACCACAAACTTGTTTGTGCCCGGGTGGCGTTAGAATTTAGGCCTAGGTTGGCTGGTTATTGGAAGTTCAATCAGTCCTTACTGGACAGGCGGGACTTTCGTGACCAGCTGACAAAACTAGTGCAGCGGGCGTTAATTGGGCGAGTCATTGGGAGTAAGTGGTGGGTTAACCTTAAGGACTCCATTAGGTCTTTCGCCACCAAATATAGCCAGCGGCTCAACCTAGATAAGGCTGCGGAGGCAAAGACACTTAGTGCTAATTTCGCCCGGGCGGAGGCTGGTGGGGATCCCCTAGAAATAGCCTTAGCCAGGGAGGCCCTGGAGCGCTCGACTAGCGGGCGCTACATGGGTCAGGTAATTAGGGCTAAGTTAAGCAAGATGTCTTCCGAAGCTGTGAACATGGGCGCGGAACTGCGCAAGGAAGAGATTCGCCATGCCGGCGACCGGTACATTCGAGAGGTACGCGACCCGGAGGGACATCTCCTTAGGTCGACCGACGACATGTGCGAGGCGTTCCGGCAGCATTTCGAGCACCGATTTACCAAGGAGCCTGGTCTCCGTGACGAGGAGTTTCGCAGCTATTTGGCTGACTTTCCCCGGCTTTTGCCGGCTGAAGCGGCTAGCTGCGAAGGGGAGATTACGGAGGACGAAATCTACGTGGCTTTGAAGAAGGTCAGCAGTGGCAAGTCGCCAGGTTTGGATGGTTTGCCCTATGAATTGTACTTGAGGATGTCGCACCTTTTTGTCCCGCTCTTGGCTGTCGTGTTCAACCACTGGTTTCGGCAGGGGTCCATCCCCGGTCGGATCACCAGGGGCGTGATCACGCTGTTGAGAAAAGGCAAGAAGGTTGGGAGGGAACTAGATGACTACAGGCCCATAACTCTGCTAAACACAGAGTTAAAGATTTTGGCCAAGATCCTGACGAATCGCTTGCAGCTAGTTGCCGAGTCTCTGTTGGAACCGGATCAGACTTGTTCTGTGAAGGGGAGAACAATTCAGAGCAACCTGCACTTGATTCGCACGATCATAGAGGGTGTAGAAGACGACGATGAGGCCGCGCTGATCAATTTAGATCAGTCCAAGGCATTTGATAGGATTGACCATGGCTACCTGGCTGCTGTCCTGCAGGCCGCCGGATTCAAACCCGACTTCAGCCGCTGGATTAGCCTTCTGTATCGCTCCCCCAAGGCTGTGGTACAGGTGAACGGGAAGCTGTCGGGCGCTTTCGCGCTGTCTAGGTCGGTCCGACAGGGTTGTCCACTGTCTTCTCTCCTTTATGTCCTGTGTTTGGAGCCCCTCCTTCGCAGGCTAAGGGACGAGACGGGCAGTCCGGTCCTGCGTGGAATTGAAGTCCCTGGCGGAGCTCGAGCCAGGGTTTCTGCGTACGCCGATGACGTAACGACCTTTGTGTCCTCCCGCAGGGACATAGAGGCGGTACACCAGGCGCTTGTACGGTACGAGAAGGTGACAGGGGCCAGAATTAACTGCGACAAGTCATCCGGCTTGCGGTTAGGTGCCTGGAAGGGAGTTTCCCTCCCGGGGCCCTTCAGCTGGACGGACGGGCCGGTCAAGCTCCTCGGAGTTTGGTTCGGTCCGGACTTACAGCTGGAGAAAAACTGGTCAAGAAGTACTGGCAAAGGTCGGCGCGTCGGTCAAGATTTGGCGTCGACGGGGTCTCTCCGTGAAGGGCTTGGCGGAGGTGTGTAACACATACCTCTTTCCCATGATCCTTTACCGGCTGTCAGTACTTCCCCTTTGTGACGATCATGAGAAGGCGCTCGAGCGTTTGCTATTCTCCTGTCTGTGGAGAGGACGCAAACACATGGTCGACAAAGGAGTCTGTTGCCTCCGTCCGTGTCAAGGGGGTCTGGGGATGCCACACTTGAGGAGCCACGTGCTCGCTTCAAGGTTGGCATTCCTCAGGCGCGCGTTGGAGGAAGATCGGTTGCTTGCGGGGGTAGTGAGGGACATGTTCCCTTGCCTTACCATCACGCCCCCGACCCTATGGCTGACCGTCAGGCCTTGGGTGCGACCGAAATTCCTGCTCGAATGTCTGGCGGCTTTACAGGCCATTCCACGGTCCAGTGACCTTTCACAGCCTAGGAAAATCTTCTATCGGGGATTAGTGGAGGGTGCCGTGAAGGATAAGCTGTGGAGTAAGCTCGGCATGTCGAGAGTGGAGTACCGCTCTCATTGGTCTTGGGCGCCAGGCGCGGATTGGCTCAGCAACTCTGAGTTTTCTCTGACCTGGCGATTGGCTCGGAATGGTTTGTCGCTCAATGACAAGCGTTTCGCAATGGGCCTGGCGGATTTGCCAGATTGTGAACGTTGCAACCTTGGAATTAAGGAGACGTCTGCGCACGCCTTCTTCCATTGTTCGCGCGTTCGCCCGTTGTGGGCGCGTGTCGGCGAGTTGACTGCTCGTATCGCGCCGCGGGAGCTTGTGCTCATTGATCGCGCATACGCTGTGGACAATGTGTCGCCCCCGTACTCTGGAGTGAAGCGGATGGTGTTTCTGTCGCTACTGGCCACGGCTAGAATGGTGATTTGGATGACGCGTCTGGAGGAAGTCTTGCGGGGAGGCCGTCTTTCGGATCAGGATCTAATCCGATATTTTGAGCACCAGCTCAAAATGAAGATTAGAACTGAACGGAAACGGCTGCACCCGACAGACTTTAGCAAAAGGTGGATATATGCAGCGAGCCTGGTTCGAGTGACCGGGGCTAGTCTTGATTTTCTTTTTTAGATCTGCTGCTCGCATCAGGGGTGGATTCCTCTGGAACCCCTCCCGTGGTTAAGGTAAAGTATTCTTTTGTATACCTAGTTAATGTGAGTGATAGTGTTAGTCCCGGCCTGTTCCCGGCTCCCTTGCTTTTGTTATGATCCAGTTCGAGATCCCCATTGTCCAGAGTTATTTTGTCCCGTTTCATTCTCGGCTGGGTCAGCCTTATATACTCTCCAGTCCATTTTATTTTTGTACCCTGCTTCTCCATTCCCCTTAGAAAGAGAGCGGCTTGATTTTGTCTCTACAGGCAGAATACAGTGGCCTCTTTAATTATGTGGGTGTGTTTGGGCCTTACTAACATAATGTATAAATATTCATTTGAAATTGTTTTTGTTTTGGGGATTTTTTGTTTCTTCATACCCCCGTCCCATCATATCATTTCATGTACAAATTTTTAAAGTTATTTTTGTATTATATTTGTATATAGTAATAAAATTTTTATGTACATTTGGGGCGTTTTTAGGTCCCCGGTATGTTTTGCGGTATTTTGGTGCTTGATAAGTATGAGTGGTGATGGACAAATTCTTATGGTGAATGAGAATCATTGTAACGCATGTATGGGTCGTGAATCTGATTAGCTAGGTATAGGATAGAGTAGCTGAAGACCACCCCAAGTTTTGTTCCCCCTCCCAGTTTTTGGCCTTGAGCCACAATTTGTATTTATACAAATAAATAAAACGAGCCATTTCTTACCCATAATTGCGTTCCGTGGTTTTTATGGGTAGGATCAAAGATGTAGTATCTGTTCCATAGTAGCGTTTACTACGACTTCCTGTGGTTTGACTGACATATCAATTCCACCTGAGTTCATTGCTCAGGCCGCGTAAAAGTAGTGGCTTTATAGCTGCGAAACACCGGAAGCGATTGTCAGGTGTTCGGCCTCTTAGGAGGCATGGCCGCGGAAAGGCCAGAAGCGATCGTTCCTCCCACCACGGACTCGGTGGGAGGGAAAGAGGGTGACTGGCAACTACCGCCACGGGAGTCACCCTCAGTTCCAGCAGCTGGTTCCCCCATACCGTCCACTTCCGGATGGACAGCGAGTAAGACAACCAGTGTGATGATATGTAAGGATGAGAAGTACTACGAGGAGATAAGAGCCAAATATGCGGAGTACATTAAGGGCACAGAGCTGGTCTCTGTGCCGGATAAGTTAGCCGACATTGAGGCAAGGATTATCACCTTGCATACTAAAGACATAAAAACGCACAAGTTGGTGGGAGTCTCAAGGGACGTATTGGAAGAAGCCATTAAAGCTTTGAAGATTAAAGCCAGGGCCGTGGCGAGGAGGGGCAATTCCATGTGGGACGTCTTGATGGGCTCGGCCGAGGAGGCGAAACGTCTGATCGGAGAAGTACTGGAGACGAAATCACTCCAGTTCAGCACTGAATACATGGGTGCCCGGAAAGTGAAAATTACACTGCATGGCGTCCCCATGGAAATTGATGAAGACCACGTGGGCGCCTTTTTCGCAGGATACGGAAAGGTGGCCTCAGTCTCCTCGCTGGCGGTCGAAGGCTGGCTTTATGACTGGTGATATGACCCTGCAGGTGACTGCGTCGAAGGAGAATATCGGGAAGATTCCCAACATCCTCACCTGCAGGGGTCGTAGGATTTTCATTGTGGTCGAAGGAAGGAAGCCATGCTGTTGGGTCTGCGGGGCCGCGGAACACGTCGCTAAAGCGTGTCCAACCAAGAACCTGGCCCCAGCGGCCCAACTAGCACAACCCGCAAAGCAGCAGCCCATGGAGAAAGAGGGCGTAAAGCCGGTAACACCAGCTCCGGTAGCAAACAAAGAGGGCGAGTGGCAGGTGGTGAGCCGGAAGAAGGGCAAAACACCTTCCCCTGCAAAGGTGCTGCCACCTGGCATGTCGCCCGTAACAACAAAGGAGGCGCCCAAAAAGAAGTCGCCTCCCAAACAGAGGAAGGACAGAAGTCCAACCCCCCAGATGAACAGCAAATGGAGGTTGATAGAGCGGCTTCCCTGAAGAGAGGGAGAGATGAAGCGGAGGAAGACATCGACAACCCTAAAAGTCGGCGAAAGAGTAGAAGCGTTGAGAGGAGGAAGGCAGTAAACAAATGTTCTTCACTGCCGGTCTCCCCCGTAAGGACTACATATGCCCAAAAGGCTAGGGAGTCTCCCCTCGTCCCCGCGTAAAGCTTCCCAGTCCCCAGTTTTTAAACTGACCCCCTTGGTCAAAGCTAGTGCCATAACACCTTCTCCCTCCCCTTCTCCTACTCCCACTCCCACTCGGGCTAAGAAGAAACATGCCCTCCCTCGTGGGGATGCCCTAATGGAAGTCAAGGACAGCATCGTAGACGAGTGGTCTTCCCAGCGTCGAAGGCTGCTCAAGCCTCTGCTTAATCTCACCTCGGTGAAGGGTCTGTCCACTGAAGACCCGAGGAACTTTTCCCAGGCCCCAGGTGTCATCACCCTGGTAAGAAATACCGGTGGGAACCTCCGCGGGTCTGGGACCATATCGCCGAGGTGCAGAAACAATACCCAAAGATGACTATGGTGAAAGAAAACTCACCGGAACTGAGAAAAATGGCTAGGAATTGTTCGGGGAGGTTCCCCGTATTACTCCACCCCTGCTTATATAGGGTGGTAAAATTAACTTATCCAACGGACGTCGGCGGGATTGTCCTAGACGGGCGGATTACGTCCGATATAGGTACAGGGTCCCTAGGACAGTCCGTCGGGGTCCCGTCTATCCGAGATTTCTTCCCGGTATGCGAGTAGAGCCGTTTGTTGCATGTCTTTTTGTGTTTTTTCGTTACAGGTCTAAAGAATGTCTATTAAGATAGCCAGTATAAATGCGAAGGGCCTGAGGGATCGGGGTAAGGCGGCTCGCCTGCTTCGTGACCTCTTGTCCTTCGGCGTGGATGTGGCTGCGATCCAAGAGACTCACTTTGTTTGCGAAGTCGATTCGTGTGTGCCGGCCTTAACGACTTTGTCGCCCGCCCAGCATATGGAGCCGGCTGGCCGGAGGTAAGCCTTTGCTGGTCAAGCGTACCCTGGACGCGGAGGGTGGACCTTGTCCATGTCGGTGCCGAGGGCCGGCTGATCGTAGCCGATATTGCAGTGAAAAGCAAGTCGTTCCGGTTGATTGTGGTTTATGCGCCCAACGTTCAAGGTGAGCGTGTCTTCTTTTCGGGCTGTTGGAGCCCTTTCATGGTGCATTCAACACGGCTAATCTTAGTTGGGGACTGGAATGCCGTCCTAACCCCCAAATGGGATAGAGGAAGGGGAAGCTAGCGGGTGGAGTGGTGATCGTAGCCTGGTTGATCTGATCGGCGATTTTGGTCTCGTCGATAGATACCGGGTCGATCATCCGGATGGGGAGCATGTGGACGTGGACGCATAGTTGGCCTTCTACCCGGGTATCTGCGTACCTGGATAGGATGTTAGTGAGAGAAGCCGACATAGACTTCTTAGAATGTCCAACGTTCCACTGGTTAGGCTACTCGGACCACAAACTTGTTTGTGCCCGGGTGGCGTTAGACTTTAGGCCTAGGTTGGCTGGTTATTGGAAGTTCAATCAGTCCTTACTGGACAGGCGGGACTTTCGTGACCAGCTGACAAAACTAGTGCAGCGGGCGTTAATTGGGCGAGTCATTGGGAGTAAGTGGTGGGTTAACCTTAAGGACTCCATTAGGTCTTTCGCCACCAAATATAGCCAGCGGCTCAACTTAGATAAGGCTGCGGAGGCAAAGACACTTAGTGCTAATTTCGCCCGGGCGGAGGCTGGTGGGGATCCCCTAGAAATAGCCTTAGCCAGGGAGGCCCTGGAGCGCTCGACTAGCGGGCGCTACATGGGTCAGGTAATTAGGGCTAAGTTAAGCAAGATGTCTTCCGAAGCTGTGAACATGGGCGCGGAACTGCGCAAGGAAGAAATTCGCCATGCCGGCGACCGGTACATTCGAGAGGTACGCGACCCGGAGGGACATCTCCTTAGGTCCACCGACGACATGTGCGAGGCGTTCCGGCAGCATTTCGAGCACCGATTTACCAAGGAGCCTGGTCTCCGTGACGAGGAGTTTCGCAGCTATTTGGCTGACTTTCCCCGGCTTTTGCCGGCTGAAGCGGCTAGCTGCGAAGGGGAGATTACGGAGGACGAAATCTACGTGGCTTTGAAGAAGGTCAGCAGTGGCAAGTCGCCAGGTTTGGATGGTTTGCCCTATGAATTGTACTTGAGGATGTCGCACCTTTTTGTCCCGCTCTTGGCTGTCGTGTTCAACCACTGGTTTCGGCAGGGGTCCATCCCCGGTCGGATCACCAGGGGCGTGATCACGCTGTTGAGAAAAGGCAAGAAGGTTGGGAGGGAACTAGATGACTACAGGCCCATAACTCTGCTAAACACAGAGTTAAAGATTTTGGCCAAGATCCTGACGAATCGCTTGCAGCTAGTTGCCGAGTCTCTGTTGGAACCGGATCAGACTTGTTCTGTGAAGGGGAGAACAATTCAGAGCAACCTGCACTTGATTCGCACGATCATAGAGGGTGTAGAAGACGACGATGAGGCCGCGCTGATCAATTTAGATCAGTCCAAGGCATTTGATAGGATTGACCATGGCTACCTGGCTGCTGTCCTGCAGGCCGCCGGATTCAAACCCGACTTCAGCCGCTGGATTAGCCTTCTGTATCGCTCCCCCAAGGCTGTGGTACAGGTGAACGGGAAGCTGTCGGGCGCTTTCGCGCTGTCTAGGTCGGTCCGACAGGGTTGTCCACTGTCTTCTCTCCTTTATGTCCTGTGTTTGGAGCCCCTCCTTCGCAGGCTAAGGGACGAGACGGGCAGTCCGGTCCTGCGTGGAATTGAAGTCCCTGGCGGAGCTCGAGCCAGGGTTTCTGCGTACGCCGATGACGTAACGACCTTTGTGTCCTCCCTGCAGGGACATAGAGGCGGTACACCAGGCGCTTGTACGGTACGAGAAGGTGACAGGGGCCAGAATTAACTGCGACAAGTCATCCGGCTTGCGGTTAGGTGCCTGGAAGGGAGTTTCCCTCCCGGGGCCCTTCAGCTGGACGGACGGGCCGGTCAAGCTCCTCGGAGTTTGGTTCGGTCCGGACTTACAGCTGGAGAAAAACTGGTCAGAAGTACTGGCAAAGGTCGGCGCGTCGGTCAAGATTTGGCGTCGACGGGGTCTCTCCGTGAAGGGCTTGGCGGAGGTGTGTAACACATACCTCTTTCCCATGATCCTTTACCTGGCTGTCAGTACTTCCCCTTTGTGACGATCATGAGAAGGCGCTCGAGCGTTTGCTATTCTCCTGTCTGTGGAGAGGACGCAAACACATGGTCGACAAAGGAGTCTGTTGCCTCCGTCCGTGTCAAGGGGGTCTGGGGATGCCACACTTGAGGAGCCACGTGCTCGCTTCGAGGTTGGCATTCCTCAGGCGCGCGTTGGAGGAAGATCGGTTGCTTGCGGGGGTAGTGAGGGACATGTTCCCTTGCCTTACCATCACGCCCCCGACCCTATGGCTGACCGTCAGGCCTTGGGTGCGACCGAAATTCCTGCTCGAATGTCTGGCGGCTTTACAGGCCATTCCACGGTCCAGTGACCTTTCACAGCCTAGGAAAATCTTCTATCGGGGATTAGTGGAGGGTGCCGTGAAGGATAAGCTGTGGAGTAAGCTCGGCATGTCGAGAGTGGAGTAATCGCTCTCATTGAACTTGGGCGCCAGGTGCGGATTTACCCGGGAAGCACCTCCAGCTTTCTATCCGGCGATTGGCTCGAATGGTTTGTCGCTCAATGACAAGCGTTTCGCAATGGGCCTGGCGGATTTGCCAGATTGTGAACGTTGCGACCTTGGAATTAAGGAGACGTCTGCGCACGCCTTCTTCCATTGTTCGCGCGTTCGCCCGTTGTGGGCGCGTGTCGGCGAGTTGACTGCTCGTATCGCGCCGCGGGAGCTTGTGCTCATTGATCGCGCATACGCTGTGGACAATGTGTCGCCCCCGTACTCTGGAGTGAAGCGGATGGTGTTTCTGTCGCTACTGGCCACGGCTAGAATGGTGATTTGGATGACGCGTCTGGAGGAAGTCTTGCGGGGAGGTCGTCTTTCGGATCAGGATCTAATCCGATATTTTGAGCACCAGCTCAAAATGAAGATTAGAACTGAACGGAAACGGCTGCACCCGACAGACTTTAGCAAAAGGTGGATATATGCAGCGAGCCTGGTTCGTGTGACCGGGGCTAGTCTTGATTTTCTTTTTAGATCTGTTGCTCGCATCGGGGTGGATTCCTCTGGAACCCCTCCCGTGGTTAAGGTAAAGTATTCTTTTGTATACCTAGTTAATGTGAGTGATAGTGTTAGTCCCGGCCTGTTCCCGGCTCCCTTGCTTTTGTTATGATCCAGTTCGAGATCCCCATTGTCCAGAGTTATTTTGTCCCGTTTCATTCTCGGCTGGGTCAGCCTTATATATTCTCCAGTCCAATTTATTTTATACCCTACTTCGCCATTCCCCTTTAGAAAGAGAGCGGCTTGATTTTGTCTCTACAGGCAGAATACAGTGGCCTCTTTAATTATGTGGGTGTGTTTGGGTCTTACTAACATAATGTATAAATATTCATTTGAAATTGTTTTTGTTTTTGGGGATTTTTTGTTTCTTCATACCCCCTCCCCATCACATCATTTCATGTACAAATTTTTAAAGTTATTTTTGTATTATATTTGTATATAGTAATAAATTTTTATGTACATTTGGGGCGTTTTTAGGTCCCCGGTATGTTTCGCGGTATTTTGGTGCTAGATAAGTACGAGTGTTGATGGACAAATTCTTATGGTAAATGAGAATCATTGTAACGTATGTATGGGTCGTGAATCTGATTAGCTAGGTATAGGATAGAGTTATTGAAGACCTTCCCAAGTTTTGTTCCCCCTCCCAGTTTTCTGGCCTTGAGCCATAATTTTGTGTATTACAAAATAAATAAAACGAGCTATTTTCTACCCATAATTGCGTTCCGTGGTTTTTATGGGTGGTAGGATCAAAGTGTAGTATCTGTTCCATAGTAGCGTTTACTACAGCTTGTGGTTTCGGGATTATCTGTTTCTCCACCCAAGTTCATTGCTTGCGGCTGAGTAGAAGTAGTGGCCTGCGAAGGCTGCGAAATACCGGAGGGCAGTGGTCCAGTGTTCGTAGCCTCTTACGAGGCAATGACCTCACAGAGGTCAGAGGAGAGTGTTCCCCCCACCATGGAGTCGGTGGGGGGAAAAGAAGGCGATTGGAATTTACCACCGCGGGACAAGCTCCCGGCACCAGCACCAGGATCTCCCAAACCTTCAACCTCTGGTTGGACAGGGGAAAAATTATCAAGAACGAGGAGTACTATGAAAGGATTAAGACGAAGTACGCCGACTACATTAAGGGCACCGAGCTAGTCTCGGTGCCAGAACAGTTGGCGGAAATTGAAACAAGGATTATCACTTTGTTCACGAAGGACTTGAAGACTCACAAGCTGATTGGAGTGACGAGAGACTCATTCGAAGAGGCAATCAAGGCATTGAACTTAAAGGCTAGGGCCGTAGCGAGGAGGAGCAATGCCGTGTGGGACGTCCTGCTAGGCACAGCTGAGGAAGCAAAGCGTTTGGTCGGTGTGGTCCTGGAGACCAAAACTCTCCAGTTCCATACCGAATATATGGGTGCCCGCAAAGTAAAGGTAACCCTGCATGGCGTCCCCATGGACATTGCAGAGGACCACGTAGGTGCCTTCTTTGCAAACTTTGGGAAGGTGTCTGAGGTCTCCTCGCTACGGTCAAAGGCTGGCTTTTAACGGGAGACATGACCCTGCAGGTGACCCTGTCAAAGGAGAACATAGACAAGATACCCAACATCCTCACCTGCAGGAGTCGTGTCATTTTCGTGATTGTGGAAGGGAGAAAGCCGTGCTGTTGGGTCTGCGGGGCGGCAGACCATGTTGCTAAGGCCTGCCCGACCAGGAATCCGCAACCAAAAGCCCAACCAGCCAAACAGCCACAGACAGTGAAGGAAGTAGCCAAGCCAGCCTCGCCAACGCCAGTTCCAGCAGCCAGCAAAGAGGGCGAGTGGCAGGTGGTGGCGAGAAAAAAGGCGAAAACGCCTTCCCCAGCCAAAACGCCGGCGAAAGCGTCACCACCGGTCAAAACACCCCCCAAAACAAAAAGAGGAGGTGCCCAGGAATTCGCCCGCCAAACAGGAGAAGGGTTCCGCCCCCAAAAAGGACACGGCAGAACCGATGCAAGTGGAGAGAGCAGCGTCCTTGAAGCGCGCGAGAGAAGAGGAAGAGGGACAACAGGATAAGCCCAAAAACAGAAGGAGGAGCAGGAGTCCCGAAAGGAGGAAAACCAGAGACAAGTGTGCGTCTTTACCGGTTTCGCCGGTTAGGCAAACTTATGCGGACAAAGTAAGAAGCCTGCCATCTTCCCCTCGCAAAGCTTCCCAGTCCTTAACCTTGATTTAACCCCCTTAAAAAACAGACTTCCGCTACACCCACGCCCTCCCCTTCTCCTATTCCCACTCCCAGCCGGGCAAAAAAGAAAAAAGCCCTCCCCCATGGCAGCGCACTATTCAAAGTGGACGAGAACATTGTAGAGGAGTGGTCTTCGCAAAGGCGAAAGCTATTGAAGCCACTCCTCAAACTGACATCAGTAAAGGATTTGTCTACAGAAGACCCTACAAACTTTCCCCAGGCCCCAGGAGTCATTACCCTCGTAAGAAATACCGGGGGTAACCTGCGGGTCTGGGACCATCTAGAAGAAGCCCAAAAACACCATCCAAAATTAAAGTTGGTGACATCTAACACACCAGAACTAAGAAAAATGAGTAAAAATTGTTCGGGGAGGTTCCCGGTTTTGATCCACCCATGCTTATATAGGGTGATAAAACTCACTTACCCCACGGACGTCGGCGGAATTGTCTTAGACGGACGGATTACGTCCGACATTGGTACAGGGGTCCCTAGGACAGTCCGTCGGGGGTCCCGTCTACCCGAGATTTCTACCCGGTATGCGAGTAGAGCCGTCCGTTGCATGTTTTTCTCTGTTTTTTCGTTTCAGATCTAAAGAATGTCTATTAAGATAGCCAGTATAAATGCGAAGGGCCTGAGGGATCGGGGTAAGGCGGCTCGCCTGCTTCGTGACCTCTTGTCCTTCGGCGTGGATGTGGCCGCGATCCAAGAGACTCACTTTGTTTGCGAAGTCGACTCGTGTGTGCTGTCTAACGACTTTGTCGTCTATTCAGCATATGGGAGCCGGCTGGCCAGAGGTGTTTCTTTGCTGGTCAAGCGTACCCTGGACGCGAGGGTGGACCTTGTCCATGTCGGTGCCGAGGGCCGGCTGATCGTGGCCGATATTGCAGTGAAAAGCAAGTCGTTCCGGCTGATTGTGGTTTATGCGCCCAATGTTCAAGGTGAGCGTGTCTCTTTCTTTCGGCTGTTGGAGCCCTTCATGGTGCATTCAACACGGCTAATCTTAGTTGGGGACTGGAATGCCGTCCTAACCCCCAAATGGGATAGAGGAAGGGGCGCTAGCGGGTGGAGTGGTGATCGTAGCCTGGTTGATCTGATCGGCGATTTTGGTCTCGTCGATAGATACCGGGTCGATCATCCGGAAGGAGCATGTGGACGTGGACGCGTAGTTGGCCTTCTACCCGGGTATCTGCGTACCTGGATAGGATGTTAGTGAGAGAAGCCGACATAGACTTCTTAGAATGTCCAACGTTCCACTGGTTAGGCTACTCGGACCACAAACTTGTTTGTGCCCGGGTGGCGTTAGACTTTAGGCCTAGGTTGGCTGGTTATTGGAAGTTCAATCAGTCCTTACTGGACAGGCGGGACTTTCGTGACCAGCTGACAAAACTAGTGCAGCGGGCGTTAATTGGGCGAGTCATTGGGAGTAAGTGGTGGGTTAACCTTAAGGACTCCATTAGGTCTTTCGCCACCAAATATAGCCAGCGGCTCAACCTAGATAAGGCTGCGGAGGCAAAGACACTTGGAGTGCTAATTTCGCCCGGGCGGAGGCTGGTGGGGATCCCCTAGAAATAGCCTTAGCCAGGGGA
>JBBBDQ010002985.1:0-16537 GCA_037127315.1 Ascarosepion bandense | reverse complement strand
AAGGTTATTTTGAAATTTTTTATAGAAAAAATACAAAATAAGATGAAAATAACGCACATTTTCATATTTCAGATGAAAAAAGAGAAAAATATCAAGGGAAAAAAGGTTATTTTGAAATTTTTTATTGAAAAAAGACAAAATATGACGAAAATAAAGCATATTTTCACATTTCAGATTAAAAAAGAGAAAATATCAAGGGAAACAAGGTTATTTTGAAATTTGTTATTGAAAAAAGACAAAATAAGACGAAAATAAAGCACATTTTCACATTTCAGATTAAAAAAGAGAAAATAACCAAAGAAACGAAGTTATTTTGAAATTTTTTATTGAAAAACGACAAAATAAGATGAAAATAAAGCACATTTTCGTATTTCAGATTAAAAAAGAGAAAATATCAAGGGAAACGAGGTTATTTTGAAATTTTTTATTGAAAAACGACAAAATATGATGAAAAAAAAGCACATTTTCATATTTCAGATTAAAAAAGACAAAATATCATGGGAAACAAGTTTATTTTGAAATTTTTAATTGAAAAAGACAAAATAAGATGAAAATAAAGCACAATTTCGTATTTCAGATTAAAAAAGAGAAAATATCAAGGGAAACGAGGTTATTTTGAAATTTTTTATTGAAAAACGACAAAATATGATGAAAAAAAAGCACATTTTCATATTTCAGATTAAAAAAAGACAAAATATGATGGGAAACAAGGTTATTTTGAAATGTTTTATTGAAAAAAGACAAAATAAGATAAAAATGAAGCATATTTTCATATTTCAGATAAAAAAAGAGAAAATATCAAAAGAAACAAGGTTATTTTGAAATTTGTTATTGAAAAAAGACAAAATAAGATGAAAATAAAGCACATTTTCATATTTCAGATTAAAAAACAGAAAATATCAAGGGAACCAAGGTTATTTTGAAATTTTTTATTGACAAAAGACAAAATAAGATGAAAATAAAGCACATTTCCATATTTCAGATTAAAAAAGAGAAAATATCAAGGGAAACGAGGTTATTTTGAAATTTCTTTTGAAAAAAGACAAAATAAGATGAAAAAAAAGCACATTTTCATATTTCAGATTAAAAAAGAGAAAATATCAAGGGAAACAAGGTTATTTTGAAATTTTTAATTGAAAAAGACAAAATAAGATGAAAATAAAGCACATTTTCGTATTTCAGATGAAAAAAGAGAAAATATCAAAAGAAACGAGGTTATTTTGAAATTTTTTATTGAAAAACGACAAAATAAGATGAAAAAAAAGCACATTTTCATATTTCAGATTAAAAACGAGAAAATATCAAGGGAAACGAGGTTATTTTCAAATTTTTTTTGAAAAAAGACAAAATAAGATGAAAATAAAGCACATTTCCATATTTCAGATTAAAAAAGAGAAAATATCAAGGGAAACGAGGTTATTTTGAAATTTCTTTTGAAAAAAGACAAAATAAGATGAAAAAAAAGCACATTTTCATATTTCAGATTAAAAAAAGAGAAAATATCAAGGGAAACAAGGTTATTTTGAAATTTTTAATTGAAAAAGACAAAATAAGATGAAAATAAAGCACATTTTCGTATTTCAGATGAAAAAAGAGAAAATATCAAAAGAAACGAGGTTATTTTGAAATTTTTTATTGAAAAACGACAAAATAAGATGAAAAAAAAGCACATTTTCATATTTCAGATTAAAAACGAGAAAATATCAAGGGAAACGAGGTTATTTTGAAATTTTTTTTGAAAAAAGACAAAATAAGATGAAAAAAAAGCACATTTTCATATTTCAGAATAAATAAGAGAAAATATCAAGGGAAACGAGGTTATTTTGAAATTACTTTTGAAAAAAGACAAAATAAGATGAAAAAAAAGCACATTTTCATATTTCAGATGAAAAAAGAGAAAATATCAAGGGAAACGAGGTTATTTTGAAATTTTTTTTGAAAAAAAGACAAAATAAGATGAAAAAAAAGCACATTTTCATATTTCAGAATAAAAAAGAGAATATATCAAGGGAAACAAGATTATTTTGAAATTTTTAATTGAAAAAGACAAAATAAGATGAAAATAAAGCACATTTTCAAATTTCAGATTAAAAAACAGAAAATATCAAGGGAAACAAGGTTATTTTGAAATTTTTTATTGAAGAAAGACAAAAAAAATGAAAATAAAGCACATTTTCATATTTCAGATTAAAAAGGAGAAAATATCAAGGGAAACGAGGATATTTTGAAATTTTTAATTGAAAAAAGTCAAAATAAGATGAAAATAAAGCACATTTTCATATTTCAGATTAAAAAAGAGAAAATATCAAAAGAAACGAGGTTATTTTGAAATTTCTTTTGAAAAAAGACAAAATAAGATGAAAAAAAAGCACATTTTCATATTTCAGATGAAAAAAGAGAAAATATCAAGGGAAACAAGATTATTTTGAAATTTTTAATTGAAAAAGACAAAATAAGATGAAAATAAAGCACATTTTCGTATTTCAGATTAAAAAAGAGAAAATATCAAAAGAAACGAGGTTATTTTGAAATTTTTTATTGAAAAACGACAAAATATGATGAAAAAAAAAGCACATTTTCATATTTCAGATTAAAAAAGACAAAATATCATGGGAAACAAGGTTATTTTGAAATTTTTTATTGAAAAAATAAAAAATAAGATGAAAATAACGCACATTTTCATATTTCAGATGAAAAAGACAAAATATCAAGGGAAAGAAGGTTATTTTGAAAATTTTTATTGAAAAAAGACAAAATAAGATGAAAATAAAGCACATTTTCATATTTCAGATTAAAAAAGAGAAAATATCAAGGGAAACAAGGTTATTTTGAAATTTTTTATTGAAAAAAGACAAAATAAGATGAAAATTAAGCACATTTTCATATTTCAGATTAAAAATGAGAAAATATCAAGAGAAACGAGGTTATTTTGAAATTTTTTTTGAAATAAGACAAAATAAGATGAAAAAAAAGCATATTTTCATATTTCAAAATAAAAACGAGAAAATATCAAAAGAAACAAGATTATTTTGAAATTTTTTATTGAAAAAAGACAAAATAAGATGAAAATAAAGCACATTTTCGTATTTCAGATTAAAAAAGAGAAAATATCAAGGGAAACGAGGTTATTTTGAAATTTTTTATTGAAAAACGACAAAATATGATGAAAAAAAAGCACATTTTCATATTTCAGATTAAAAAAGACAAAATATCATGGGAAACAAGGATATTTTGAAATTTTTTATTGAAAAAATACAAAATAAGATGAAAATAAAGCACATTTTCATATTTCAGATTAAAAAAAAGAGAAAATATCAAGGGAAACAAGGTTATTTTGAAATTTGTTATTGAAGAAAGACAAAACAGGATGAAAAAAAGCACATTTTCAAATTTCAGATTAAAAAACAGAAAATATCAAGGGAAACAAGGTTATTTTGAAATTTTTTATTGAAGAAAGACAAAAAAAATGAAAATAAAGCACATTTTCATATTTCAGATTAAAAAGGAGAAAATATCAAGGGAAACGAGGATATTTTGAAATTTTTAATTGAAAAAAGTCAAAATAAGATGAAAATAAAGCACATTTTCATATTTCAGATTAAAAAAGAGAAAATATCAAAAGAAACGAGGTTATTTTGAAATTTCTTTTGAAAAAAGACAAAATAAGATGAAAAAAAAGCACATTTTCATATTTCAGATGAAAAAAGAGAAAATATCAAGGGAAACAAGATTATTTTGAAATTTTTAATTGAAAAAGACAAAATAAGATGAAAATAAAGCACATTTTCGTATTTCAGATTAAAAAAGAGAAAATATCAAGGGAAACGAGGTTATTTTGAAATTTTGTATTGAAAAACGACAAAATATGATGAAAAAAAAAGCACATTTTCATATTTCAGATTAAAAAAGACAAAATATCATGGGAAACAAGGTTATTTTGAAATTTTTTATTGAAAAAATAAAAAATAAGATGAAAATAACGCACATTTTCATATTTCAGATGAAAAAGACAAAATATCAAGGGAAACAAGGTTATTTTGAAATTTTTTATTGAAAAAAGACAAAATAAGATGAAAATTAAGCACATTTTCATATTTCAGATTTAAAATGAGAAAATATCAAGAGAAACGAGGTTATTTTGAAATTTTTTTTGAAATAAGACAAAATAAGATGAAAAAAAAAGCACATTTTCATATTTCAGAATAAAAAAGAGAAAATATCAAAAGAAACAAGATTATTTTGAAATTTTTTATTGAAAAAAGACAAAATAAGATGAAAATAAAGCACATTTTCGTATTTCAGATTAAAAAAGAGAAAATATCAAAAGAAACGAGGTTATTTTTAATTTTTTATTGAAAAAAGACAAAAAAGATGAAAATAAAGCACATTTTCATATTTCAGATTAAAAAAGAGATCATATCAAGGGAAACAAGGTTATTTTGAAATTTTTCATTGAAAAAAGACAAAAAAAATGAAAATAAAGCACATTTTCATATTTCAGATTAAAAAGAGAAAATATCAAGGGAAACGAGGTTATTTTGAAATTTTTAATTGAAAAAAGAAAAAATAAGATGAAAATAAAGAACATTTTCATATTTCAGAAGAAAAAAGACAAAATATCAAGGGAAACAAGGTTTTCTTGAAATTTTTTATTGAAAACAGACAAAATACGATGAAAAAAAGCACATTTTCATATTTCAGATTAAAAAAGAGAAAATATCAAGGGAAACAAGGTTATTTTGAAATTTTTTATTGAAAAACGACAAAATAAAATGAAAATAAAGCACATTTTCATATTTCATATTAAAAAAGAGAAAATAACAAGCGAAACAAGGTTATTTTGAAATTTTTTATTGAAAAACGACAAAATAAGATGAAAAAAAAGCACATTTTCATATTTCAGATTAAAAAAGAGAAAATATCAAGGGAAACGAGGTTATTTTGAAATTTTTTTTGAAAAAAGACAAAATAAGATGAAAAAAAAGCACATTTTCATATTTCAGAATAAAAAAGAGAATATATCAAGGGAAACAAGATTATTTTGAAATTTTTAATTGAAAAAGACAAAATAAGATGAAAATAAAGCACATTTTCGTATTTCAGATTAAAAAAGAGAAAATATCAAGGGAAACGAGGTTATTTTGAAATTTTTTATTGAAAAACGACAAAATATGATGAAAAAAAAGCACATTTTCATATTTCAGATTAAAAAAGACAAAATATCATGGGAAACAAGTTTATTTTGAAATTTTTAATTGAAAAAGACAAAATAAGATGAAAATAAAGCACAATTTCGTTTTTCAGATTAAAAAAGAGAAAATATCAAGGGAAACGAGGTTATTTTGAAATTTTTTATTGAAAAACGACAAAATATGATGAAAAAAAGCACATTTTCATATTTCAGATTAAAAAAGACAAAATATGATGGGAAACAATGTTATTTTGAAATGTTTTATTGAAAAAAGACAAAATAAGATAAAAATGAAGCATATTTTCATATTTCAGATAAAAAAAGAGAAAATATCAAAAGAAACAAGGTTATTTTGAAATTTGTTATTGAAAAAAGACAAAATAAGATGAAAATAAAGCACATTTTCATATTTCAGATTAAAAAACAGAAAATATCAAGGGAACCAAGGTTATTTTGAAATTTTTTATTGACAAAAGACAAAATAAGATGAAAATAAAGCACATTTCCATATTTCAGATTAAAAAAGAGAAAATATCAAGGGAAACGAGGTTATTTTGAAATTTCTTTTGAAAAAAGACAAAATAAAATGAAAAAAAAAGCACATTTTCATATTTCAGATTAAAAAAAGAGAAAAAATATCAAGGGAAACAAGGTTATTTTGAAATTTTTAATTGAAAAAGACAAAATAAGATGAAAATAAAGCACATTTTAGAGTATTTGATGAAAAAGAAAATATCAAAGAAATGAGGTTATTTTGAAATTTTTTATTGAAAAAACGACAAAAATAAAGATGAAAAAAGCACATTTTCATATTTCAGATTAAAACGAGAAAATATCAAGGGAAACGAGGTTATTTTGAAAATTTTTTGAAAAAAGACAAAATAAGATGGAAAAAAGCACATTTTCATATTTCAGAATAAATAAGAGAAAATATCAAGGGAAACGAGGTTATTTTGAAATTACTTTTGAAAAAAGACAAAATAAGATGAAAAAAAAAGCACATTTTCATATTTCAGATGAAAAAAAGAGAAAATATCAAGGGAAACGAGGTTATTTTGAAATTTTTTTTGAAAAAAAGACAAAATAAGATGAAAAAAAAGCACATTTTCATATTTCAGAATAAAAAAGAGTATATATCAAGGGAAACAAGATTATTTTGAAATTTTTAATTGAAAAAGACAAAATAAGATGAAAATAAAGCACATTTTCGTATTTCAGATTAAAAAAGAGAAAATATCAAGGGAAACGAGGTTATTTTTGAAATTTTTTATTGAAAAACGACAAAATATGATGAAAAAAAGCACATTTTCATATTTCAGATTAAAAAAGACAAAATATCATGGGAAACAAGGTTATTTTGAACTTTTTAATTGAAAAAGACAAAATAAGATGAAAATAAAGCACATTTTCGTATTTCAGATTAAAAAAGAGAAAATATCAAGGGAAACGAGGTTATTTTGAAATTTTTTATTGAAAAACGACAAAATATGATGAAAAAAAAGCACATTTTCATATTTCAGATTAAAAAAAGACAAAATATCATGGGAAACAAGGTTATTTTGAAATTTTTTATTGAAAAAATAAAAAATAAGATGAAAATAACGCACATTTTCATATTTCAGATGAAAAAGACAAAATATCAAGGGAAAGAAGGTTATTTTGAAAATTTTTATTGAAAAAAGACAAAATAAGATGAAAATAAAGCACATTTTCATATTTCAGATTAAAAAAGAGAAAATATCAAGGGTAACAAGGTTATTTTGAAATTTGTTATTGAAAAAAAGACAAAATAAGACGAAAATAAAGCACATTTTCACATTTCAGATTAAAAAAAAGAGAAAATAACCAAAGAAACGAAGTTATTTTGAAATTTTTTATTGAAAAAAGACCAAATAAGTTGAAAATAAAGCACATTTTCATATTTCAGATTAAAAAACAGGAAATATCAAGGGAACCAAGGTTATTTTGAAATTTTTTATTGACAAAAGACAAAATAAGATGAAAATATAGCACATTTCCATATTTCAGATTAAAAAAGAGAAAATATCAAGGGAAACGAGGTTATTTTGAAATTTCTTTTGAAAAAAGACAAAATAAGATGAAAAAAAAGCACATTTTCATATTTCAGATTATAAAAGAGAAAATATCAAGGGAAACAAGGTTATTTTGAAATTTTTTATTGAAAACAGACAAAACAGGATGAAAAAAAAGCACATTTTCATATTTCAGATTAAAAAAGAGAATATATCAAGGGAAACAAGATTATTTTGAAATTTTCAATTGAAAAAGACAAAATAAGATGAAAATAAAGCACATTTTCGTATTTCAGATTAAAAAAGAGAAAATATCAAAAGAAACGAGGTTATTTTGAAATTTTTTATTGAAAAACGACAAAATAAGATGAAAAAAAAGCACATTTTCATATTTCAGAATAAAAAAGAGAATATATCAAGGGAAACAAGATTATTTTGAAATTTTTAATTGAAAAAGACAAAATAAGATAAAAATAAATCACATTTTCATATTTCAGATTAAAAAAAGAGAAAATATCAAGGGAAACAAGGTTGTTTTGAAATTTTTTATTGAAAAAAGACAAAATAAGATGAAAATAAAGCACATTTTCGTAATTCAGATTAAAAAAGACAAAATATCATGGGAAACAAGGTTATTTTGAAATTTTTAATTGAAAAAGACAAAATAAGATGAAAATAAAGCACATTTTCGTATTTCAGATTAAAAAAGAGAAAATATCAAGGGAAACGAGGTTATTTTGAAATTTTTTATTCAAAAACGACAAAATATGATGAAAAAAAAGCACATTTTCATATTTCAGATTAAAAAAGACAAAATATGATGGGAAACAAGGTTATTTTGAAATGATTTATTGAAAAAAGACAAAATAAGTTAAAAATGAAGCATATTTTCATATTTCAGATAAAAAAAAGAGAAAATATCAAAAGAAACAAGGTTATTTTGAAATTTGTTATTGAAAAAAGACAAAATAAGATGAAAATAAAGCACATTTTCATATTTCAGATTAAAAAACAGAAAATATCAAGGGAACCAAGGTTATTTTGAAATTTTTTATTGACAAAAGACAAAATAAGATGAAAATAAAGCACATTTCCATATTTCAGATTAAAAAAGAGAAAATATCAAGGGAAACGAGGTTATTTTGAAATTTCTTTTGAAAAAAGACAAAATAAGATGAAAAAAAAGCACATTTTCATATTTCAGATGAAAAAAGAAAATATCAAGGGAAACGAGGTTATTTTGAAATTTTTTATTGAAAACAGACAAAATACGATGAAAAAAAAGCACATTTTCATATTTCAGATTAAAAAAGAGAAAATATCAAGGGAAACAAGGTTATTTTGAAATTTTGAATTGAAAAAGACAAAATAAGATGAAAATAAAGCACATTTTCGTATTTCAGATTAAAAAAGAGAAAATATCAAAAGAAACGAGGTTATTTTGAAATTTTTTATTGAAAAACGACAAAATAAGATGAAAAAAAAGCACATTTTCATATTTCAGATTAAAAACGAGAAAATATCAAGGGAAACGAGGTTATTTTGAAATTTTTTTTGAAAAAAGACAAAATAAGATGAAAAAAAAAGCACATTTTCATATTTCAGATGAAAAAAGAGAAAATATCAAGGGAAACAAGGTTATTTTGAAATTTGTTATTGAAAAAAGACAAAATAAGATGAAAATAAAGCACATTTTCATATTTCAGATTAAAAAAGAGAAAATATCAAGGGAAACGAGGTTATTTTGAAATTTTTTTTGAAAAAAGACAAAATAAGATGAACAAAAAGCACATTTTCATATTTCAGAATAAAAAAGAGAATATATCAAGGGAAACAAGATTATTTTGAAATTTTTTATTGAAAACAGACAAAACAGGATGAAAAAAAAAGCACATTTTCATATTTCAGAATAAAAAAGAGAATATATCAAGGGAAACAAGATTATTTTGAAATTTTTAATTGAAAAAGACAAAATAAGATGAAAATAAAGCACATTTTCGTATTTCAGATTAAAAAAGAGAAAATATCAAGGGAAACGAGGTTATTTTGAAATTTTTTATTGAAAAACGACAAAATATGATGAAAAAAAAGCACATTTTCATATTTCAGATTAAAAAAGACAAAATATCATGGGAAACAAGGTTATTTTGAAATTTTTAATTGAAAAAGACAAAATAAGATGAAAATAAAGCACATTTTCGTATTTCAGATTAAAAAAAGAGAAAATATCAAGGGAAACGAGGTTATTTTGAAATTTTTTATTGAAAAACGACAAAATATGATGAAAAAAAAGCACATTTTCATATTTCAGATTAAAAAAGACAAAATATCATGGGAAACAAGGTTATTTTGAAATTTTTTTATTGAAAAAAGACAAAATAAGATGAAAATAAAGAACATTTTCGTATTTCAGATTAAAAAAGAGAAAATATCAAGGGAAACGATGTTATTTTGAAATTTTTTAGTGAAAAACGACAAAATATGATGAAAAAAAAGCACATTTTCATATTTCAGATTAAAAAAGACAAAATATCATGGGAAACAAGGTTATTTTGAAATTTTTTAATTGAAAAAGACAAAATAAGATGAAAATAAAGCACATTTTCGTATTTCAGATGAAAAAAGAGAAAATATCAAGGGAAACGAGGTTATTTTGAAATTTTTTATTGAAAAACGACAAAATATGATGAAAAAAAAGCACATTTTCATATTTCAGATTAAAAAAGACAAAATATGATGGGAAACAAGGTTATTTTGAAATGTTTTATTGAAAAAAGACAAAATAAGATAAAAATGAAGCATATTTTCATATTTCAGATAAAAAAAGAGAAAATATCAAGGGAAACAAGGTTATTTTGAAATTTGTTATTGAAAAAAGACAAAATAAGATGAAAATAAAGCACATTTTCATATTTCAGATTAAAAAACAGAAAATATCAAGGGAACCAAGGTTATTTTGAAATTTTTTATTGACAAAAGACAAAATAAGATGAAAATAAAGCACATTTCCATATTTCAGATTAAAAAAGAGAAAATATCAAGGGAAACGAGGTTATTTTGAAATTTCTTTTGAAAAAAGACAAAATAAGATGAAAAAAAAGCACATTTTCATATTTCAGATGAAAAAAGAAAATATCAAGGGAAACGAGGTTATTTTGAAATTTTTTATTGAAAACAGACAAAATACGATGAAAAAAAAAGCACATTTTCATATTTCAGATTAAAAAAAGAGAAAATATCAAGGGAAACAAGGTTATTTTGAAATTTTTAATTGAAAAAGACAAAATAAGATGAAAATAAAGCACATTTTCGTATTTCAGATTAAAAAGGAGAAAATATCAAAAGAAACGAGGTTATTTTGAAATTTTTTATTGAAAAACGACAAAATAAGATGAAAAAAAAACACATTTTCATATTTCAGATTAAAAACGAGAAAATATCAAGGGAAACGAGGTTATTTTGAAATTTTTTTTTGAAAAAAGACAAAATAAGATGAAAAAAAAAGCACATTTTCATATTTCAGATGAAAAAAAGAGGAAATATCAAGGGAAACAAGGTTATTTTGAAATTTTTTTTGAAAAAAGACAAAATAAGATGAAAAAAAAGCACATTTTCATATTTCAGAATAAAAAAGAGAATATATCAAGGGAAACAAGATTATTTTGAAATTTTTTATTGAAAACAGACAAAACAGGATGAAAAAAAAGCACATTTTCATATTTCAGATTAAAAAAGAGAATATATCAAGGGAAACAAGATTATTTTGAAATTTTCAATTGAAAAAGACAAAATAAGATGAAAATAAAGCACATTTTCGTATTTCAGATTAAAAAAGAGAAAATATCAAAAGAAACGAGGTTATTTTGAAATTTTTTATTGAAAAACGACAAAATAAGATGAAAATAAAGCACATTTTCGTATTTCAGATTAAAAAAGAGAAAATATCAAAAGAAACGAGGTTATTTTGAAATTTTTTATTGAAAAAAGACAAAATAAGATGAAAAAAAAGCACATTTTCATATTTCAGAATAAAAAAGAGAATATATCAAGGGAAACAAGATTATTTTGAAATTTTTAATTGAAAAAGACAAAATAAGATGAAAATAAAGCACATTTTCGTATTTCAGATTAAAAAAAGAGAAAATATCAAGGGAAACGAGGTTATTTTGAAATTTTTTATTGAAAAACGACAAAATATGATGAAAAAAAAGCACATTTTCATATTTCAGATTAAAAAAGACAAAATATCATGGGAAACAAGGTTATTTTGAAATTTTTAATTGAAAAAGACAAAATAAGATGAAAATAAAGCACATTTCCATATTTCAGATTAAAAAAGAGAAAATATCAAGGGAAACGAGGTTATTTTGAAATTTTTTATTGAAAACAGACAAAATACGATGAAAAAAAAGCACATTTTCATATTTCAGATTAAAAAAGAGAAAATATCAAGGGAAACAAGGTTATTTTGAAATTTTTAATTGAAAAAGACAAAATAAGATGAAAATAAAGCACATTTTCGTATTTCAGATTAAAAAAGAGAAAATATCAAGGGAAACGAGGTTATTTTGAAATTTTTTATTGAAAAACGACAAAATATGATGAGAAAAAAGCACATTTTCATATTTCAGATTAAAAAAGACAAAATATCATGGGAAACAAGGTTATTTTGAAATGTTTTATTGAAAAAAAGACAAAATAAGATAAAAATGAAGCATATTTTCATATTTCAGATAAAAAAAGAGAAAATATCAAGGGAAACAAGGTTATTTTGAAATTTGTTATTGAAAAAAGACAAAATAAGATGAAAATAAAGCACATTTTCATATTTCAGATTAAAAAAAGAGAAAATATCAAGGGAAACGAGGTTATTTTGAAATTTCTTTTGAAAAAAGACAAAATAAGATGAAAAAAAAGCACATTTTCATATTTCAGATGAAAAAAAGAGAAAATATCAAGGGAAACGAGGTTATTTTGAAATTTTTTTTGAAAAAAGACAAAATAAGATGAAAAAAAGCACATTTTCATATTTCAGAATAAAAAAGAGAATATATCAAGGGAAACAAGATTATTTTGAAATTTTTTATTGAAAACAGACAAAACAGGATGAAAAAAAAGCACATTTTCATATTTCAGATTAAAAAAGAGAATATATCAAGGGAAACAAGATTATTTTGAAATTTTCAATTGAAAAAGACAAAATAAGATGAAAATAAAGCACATTTTCGTATTTCAGATTAAAAAAGAGAAAATATCAAAAGAAACGAGGTTATTTTGAAATTTTTTATTGAAAAACGACAAAATAAGATGAAAAAAAAGCACATTTTCATATTTCAGATTAAAAAAGAGAAAATATCAAGGGAAACGAGGTTATTTTGAAATTTTTTTTGAAAAAAGACAAAATAAGATGAAAAAAAAGCACATTTTCATATTTCAGAATAAAAAAGAGAATATATCAAGGGAAACAAGATTATTTTGAAATTTTTAATTGAAAAAGACAAAATAAGATGAAAATAAAGCACATTTTCGTATTTCAGATTAAAAAAGAGAAAATATCAAGGGAAACGAGGTTATTTTGAAATTTTTTATTGAAAAACGACAAAATATGATGAAAAAAAAGCACATTTTCATATTTCAGATTAAAAAAGACAAAATATCATGGGAAACAAGGTTATTTTGAAATTTTTAATTGAAAAAGACAAAATAAGATGAAAATAAAGCACATTTCCATATTTCAGATTAAAAAAGAGAAAATATCAAGGGAAACGAGGTTATTTTGAAATTTTTTATTGAAAACAGACAAAATACGATGAAAAAAAAGCACATTTTCATATTTCAGATTAAAAAAGAGAAAATATCAAGGGAAACAAGGTTATTTTGAAATTTTTAATTGAAAAAGACAAAATAAGATGAAAATAAAGCACATTTTCGTATTTCAGATTAAAAAAGAGAAAATATCAAGGGAAACGAGGTTATTTTGAAATTTTTTATTGAAAAACGACAAAATATGATGAAAAAAAAGCACATTTTCATATTTCAGATTAAAAAAGACAAAATATGATGGGAAACATGGTTATTTTGAAATGTTTTATTGAAAAAAGACAAAATAAGATAAAAATGAAGCATATTTTCATATTTCAGATAAAAAAAGAGAAAATATCAAGGGAAACAAGGTTATTTTGAAATTTGTTATTGAAAAAAGACAAAATAAGATGAAAATAAAGCACATTTTCATATTTCAGATTAAAAAACAGAAAATATCAAGGGAACCAAGGTTATTTTGAAATTTTTTATTGACAAAAGACAAAATAAGATGAAAATAAAGCACATTTCTATATTTCAGATTAAAAAAGAGAAAATATCAAGGGAAACGAGGTTATTTTGAAATTTTTTATTGAAAAGAGACAAAATACGATGAAAAAAAAGCACATTTTCATATTTCAGATTAAAAAAGAGAAAATATCAAGGGAAACAAGGTTATTTTGAAATTTTTAATTGAAAAAGACAAAATAAGATGAAAATAAAGCACATTTTCGTATTTCAGATTAAAAAAAGAGAAAATATCAAGGGAAACGAGGTTATTTTGAAATTTTTTATTGAAAAACGACAAAATATGATGAGAAAAAAGCACATTTTCATATTTCAGATTAAAAAAGACAAAATATCATGGGAAACAAGGTTATTTTGAAATGTTTTATTGAAAAAAGACAAAATAAGATAAAAATGAAGCATATTTTCATATTTCAGATAAAAAAAGAGAAAATATCAAGGGAAACAAGGTTATTTTGAAATTTGTTATTGAAAAAAGACAAAATAAGATGAAAATAAAGCACATTTTCATATTTCAGATTAAAAAAGAGAAAATATCAAGGGAAACGAGGTTATTTTGAAATTTCTTTTGAAAAAAGACAAAATAAGATGAAAAAAAAGCACATTTTCATATTTCAGATGAAAAAAGAGAAAATATCAAGGGAAACGAGGTTATTTTGAAATTTTTTTTGAAAAAAGACAAAATAAGATGAAAAAAAAGCACATTTTCATATTTCAGAATAAAAAAGAGAATATATCAAGGGAAACAAGATTATTTTGAAATTTTTTATTGAAAACAGACAAAACAGGATGAAAAAAAAGCACATTTTCATATTTCAGATTAAAAAAGAGAATATATCAAGGGAAACAAGATTATTTTGAAATTTTCAATTGAAAAAGACAAAATAAGATGAAAATAAAGCACATTTTCGTATTTCAGATTAAAAAAAGAGAAAATATCAAAAGAAACGAGGTTATTTTGAAATTTTTTATTGAAAAACGACAAAATAAGATGAAAAAAAAAGCACATTTTCATATTTCAGATTAAAAAAAGAGAAAATATCAAGGGAAACGAGGTTATTTTGAAATTTTTTTTGAAAAAAGACAAAATAAGATGAAAAAAAAGCACATTTTCATATTTCAGAATAAAAAAGAGAATATATCAAGGGAAACAAGATTATTTTGAAATTTTTAATTGAAAAAGACAAAATAAGATGAAAATAAAGCACATTTTCGTATTTCAGATTAAAAAAGAGAAAATATCAAGGGAAACGAGGTTATTTTGAAATTTTTTATTGAAAAACGACAAAATATGATGAAAAAAAAGCACATTTTCATATTTCAGATTAAAAAAGACAAAATATCATGGGAAACAAGGTTATTTTGAAATGTTTTATTGAAAAAAGACAAAATAAGATGAAAATAAAGCACATTTCCATATTTCAGATTAAAAAAGAGAAAATATCAAGGGAAACGAGGTTATTTTGAAATTTTTTATTGAAAACAGACAAAATACGATGAAAAAAAAGCACATTTTCATATTTCAGATTAAAAAAGAGAAAATATCAAGGGAAACAAGGTTATTTTGAAATTTTTAATTGAAAAAGACAAAATAAGATGAAAATAAAGCACATTTTCGTATTTCAGATTAAAAAAGAGAAAATATCAAGGGAAACGAGGTTATTTTGAAATTTTTTATTGAAAAACGACAAAATATGATGAAAAAAAAGCACATTTTCATATTTCAGATTAAAAAAGACAAAATATGATGGGAAACATGGTTATTTTGAAATGTTTTATTGAAAAAACACAAAATAAGATAAAAATGAAGCATATTTTCATATTTCAGATAAAAAAAGAGAAAATATCAAGGGAAACAAGGTTATTTTGAAATTTGTTATTGAAAAAAGACAAAATAAGATGAAAATAAAGCACATTTTCATATTTCAGATTAAAAAACAGAAAATATCAAGGGAACCAAGGTTATTTTGAAATTTTTTATTGACAAAAGACAAAATAAGATGAAAATAAAGCACATTTCTATATTTCAGATTAAAAAAGAGAAAATATCAAGGGAAACGAGGTTATTTTGAAATTTTTTATTGAAAAGAGACAAAATACGATGAAAAAAAAGCACATTTTCATATTTCAGATTAAAAAAGAGAAAACATCAAGGGAAACAAGGTTATTTTGAAATTTTTAATTGAAAAAGACAAAATAAGATGAAAATAAAGCACATTTTCGTATTTCAGATTAAAAAAGAGAAAATATCAAGGGAAACGAGGTTATTTTGAAATTTTTTATTGAAAAACGACAAAATATGATGAGAAAAAAGCACATTTTCATATTTCAGATTAAAAAAGACAAAATATGATGGGAAACAAGGTTATTTTGAAATGTTTTATTGAAAAAAGACAAAATAAGATAAAAATGAAGCATATTTTCATATTTCAGATAAAAAAAGAGAAAATATCAAGGGAAACAAGGTTATTTTGAAATTTGTTATTGAAAAAAGACAAAATAAGATGAAAATAAAGCACATTTTCATATTTCAGATTAAAAAAGAGAAAATATCAAGGGAAACGAGGTTATTTTGAAATATTTTTTTGAAAAAAGACAAAATAAGATGAAAATAAAGCACATTTTCATATTTCTGATGAAAAAAGACAAAATATCATGGGAAACCAGGTTATTTTGAAATTTTTTATTGAAAACTGACAAAATACGATGAAAAAAAGCACATTTTCATATTTCAGATTAAAAAAAGAGAAAATATCAAGGGAAACAAGGTTATTTGGAAATGTTTTATTGAAAAAAAACAAAATAAGATAAAACTAAAGCACATTTTCATATTTCAGATTAAAAAAGAGAAAATATCAAGGGAAACAAGGTTAATTTGAAATGTTTTACTGAAAAAAGACAACATAAGATGAAAATAAAGCACATTTTCGTATTTCAGATTAAAAAAGAGAAAATATCAAGGGAAACAAGGTTATTTTGAAAT
>JBBBDQ010002984.1:0-24611 GCA_037127315.1 Ascarosepion bandense | reverse complement strand
AATAATAAGAAAGAAGAGATGGATTCATGCCTTTCCCTAGGCTATTAGCAATGTAGTGAGTGTAATGATCATGACTCTCCGATTCCTTAAATCGAACCGCAATCCATTAACCTACAGTGCCTCTTAATAAGCACACATAATAATAAGAAAGATCAGATGGATTCATGCCTTTCCCTAGGCTATTAGCAATGTAGTGAGTGTAATGATCATGACTCTCCGATTCCTTAAATCGAACCGCAATCCATTAACCTACAGTGCCTGTTAATAAGCACACATAATAATAAGAAAGAAAAGATGGATTCATGCCTTTCCCTAGGCTATTAGCACGTAAGTGAGTGTAATGAACATGGCTCTCCGATTCCTTAAATCGAACCGCAATCCATTAACCTGCAGTGCCTCTTAATAAGCACACATAATAATAAGAAAGAAGAGATGGATTCATGCCTTTCTATAATGTATTAGCACTAAAGTGTGTGTAATGAACATGACTCTCCGATTCCTTAAACCGAACAGCAATCCATTAACCTACAGTTCCTCTTAATAAGCACACATAATAATGAGAAAGAATAGATGGATTCATGCCTTTCCCTAGGGTATTAGCACGTAAGTGAGTGTAATGAACATGACTCTCCGATTCCTTAAACCGAACCGCAATCCATTAACCTACAGTGCCTCTTAATAAGCACACATAATAATAAGAAAGAAGCGATGGATTCATGCCTTTCCCTAGGATATTAGCACGTAATTTAGTGTAATGAACATGGCTCTCCGATTCCTTAAACCGAACCGCAATCCATTAACCTACAGTTCCTCTTAATAAGCACACATAATAATAAGAAAGAAGAGATGGATTCATGCCTTTCCCTAGGCTATTAGCACGTAAGTGAGTGTAATGAACATGACTCTCCGATTCCTTAAATCGAACCGCAATCCATTAACCTACAGTGCCTCTTAATAAGCACACATAATAATAAGAAAGAAGAGATGGATTCATGCCTTTCCCTAGGCTATTAGCACGTAAGTGAGTGTAATGAACATGACTCTCCGATTCCTTAAATCGAACCGCAATCCATTAACCTACAGTGCCTCTTAATAAGCACACATAATAATAAGAAAGATGAGATGGATTCATGCCTTTCCCTAGGCTATTAGCAATGTAGTGAGTGTAATGAACATGACTCTCCGATTCCTTAAAACAAACCGCAATCCATTAACCTACAGTGCCTCTTAATAAGCACACATAATAATAAGAAAGAAGAGATGGATTCATGCCTTTCCCTAGGCTATTAGCACGTAAGTGAGTGTAATGAACATGGCTCTCCGATTCCTTAATTCGAACCGCAATCCATTAACCTACAGTGCCTCTTAATAAGCACACATAATAATAACAAAGAAGAGTTGGATTCATGCCTTTCCCTAGGCTATTAGCAATGTAGTGAGTGTAATAAACATGGCTCTCCGATTCCTTAAACCGAACCGCAATCCATTAATCTACAGTGCCTCTTAATAAGCACACATAATAATAAGAAAGAAGAGATGGATTCATGCCTTTCCCTAGGCTATTAGCAATGTAGTGAGTGTAATGATCATGACTCTCCGATTCCTTAAATCGAACCGCAATCCATTAACCTACAGTGCCTCTTAATAAGCACACATAATAATAAGAAAGATCAGATGGATTCATGCCTTTCCCTAGGCTATTAGCAATGTAGTGAGTGTAATGAACATGACTCTCCGATTCCTTAAACTGAACCGCAATCCATTAACCTACGGTGCCTCTTAATAAGCACACATAATAATAAGAAAGAAGAGATGGATTCATGCCTTTCCCGAATGTATTAGCACGTAAGTGAGTGTAATGAACATGACTCTCCGATTCCTTAAACCGAACCGCAATCCATTAACCTACGGTGCCTCTTAATAAGCACACATAATAATAAGAAAGAAGAGATGGATTCATGCCTTTCCCTAGGCAATTAGCACGTAAGTGTGTGTAATGAACATGACTCTCCGATTCTATAAACCGAACCGCAATCCAGTAACCTACGGTGCCTCTTAATAAGCACACATAATAATAAGAAAGAAGAGATGGATTCATGCCTTTCCCTAGGCAATTAGCACGTAAATGTGTGTAATGAACATGACTCTCCGATTCTATAAACCGAACCGCAATCCAGTAACCTACAGTTCCTCTTAATAAGCACACATAATAGTAAGAAAGAACAGATGGATTCATGCCTTTCCCTAGGGTATTAGCACGTAAGTGCGTGTAATGAACATGACTCTCCGATTCCTTAAACTGAACCGCAATCCATTAACCTACAGTGCCTCTTAATAAGCACACATAATAATTAAGAAAGAAGAGATGGATTCATGCCTTTCCCTAGGATCTTAGCACGTAAGTGAGTGTAATGAATATGACTCTCCGTTCCTTAAACCGAACCGCAATCCATTAACCTACAGTGCCTCTTAATAAGCACACATAATAATAAGAAAGAAAAGATGGATTCATGCCTTTCCCTAGGTTATTAGCACGTCAGTGAGTGTAATAAATTTGGATCTCCGATTCCTTAAACCGAACCGCAATCCATTAACCTACAGTGCCTCTTAATAAGCACACATGATAATAACAAAGAAGAGATGGATTCATGCCTTTCCCTAGGTTATTAGCACGTAAGTGCGTGTAATGAACATGACTCTCCGATTCATTAAATCGAACCGCAATCTATTAAACTGCAGTGCCTCTTAATAAGCAGACATAATAATAAGAAAGAAAAGATGGATTCATGCCTTTCCCTAGGCTATTAGCACGTAAGTGAGTGTAATGAACATGACTCTCCGATTCCTTAAACCGAACCGCAATCCATTAACCTACAGTTCCTCTTAATAAGCACACATAATAATAAGAAATAACAGATGGATTCATGCCTTTCCCTAGGATATTAGCACGTCAGTGAGTGTAATGAACATGGCTCTCCGATTCCTTAAATCGAACCGCAATCCATTAACCTACAGTGCCTCTCAATAAGCACACATAATAATAAGAAAGAAGAGATGGATTCATGCCTTTTCCTAGGGTGTTAGCACTTAAGTGAGTGTAATGAACATGGCTCTCCGATTCCTTAAACCGAACCGAAATCCATTAACCTACAGTGCCTCTTAATAAGCACACATAATAATAAGAAAGATGAGATGGATTCATGCCTTTCCCTAGGATATTAGCACGTAAGTGAGTGTAATGAACATGGCTCTCCGATTCCTTAAATCGAACCGCAATCCATTAAACTATAGCGCCTCTTAATAAGCACACATAATAATAAGAAAGAAGAGATGGATTCATGCCGTTCCCTAGGCTATTAGCACGTAAGTGAATGTAATGAACATGACTCTCCGATTCCTTAAACCCATCCGCAATCCATTAACCTACAGTGCCTCTTAATAAGCACACATAATAATAAGAGAGAAAAGATGGATTCATGCCTTTCCCTAGGCTATTAGCACCTAAGTGAGTGTAATGAACATGGCTCTCCGATTCCTTAAACCGAACCGCAATCCATTAAACTACAGTGCCTCTTAATAAGCACACATAATAATAAGAAAGAAAAGATGGATTCATGCCTTTCCCTAGGTTATTAGCACGTCAGTGAGTGTAATGAATTGGGATCTCCGATTCCTTAAACCGAACCGCAATCCATTAAACTACAGTGCCTCTTCATAAGCACACATAATAATAAGAAAGAAGAGATGGATTCATGCCTTTCCCTAGGCTATTAGCACGTAAGTGATTGTAATAAAAATGGTTCTCCGATTCCTTAAATGGAACCGCAATCCATTAACCTCCACTGTCTCTTAATAAGCACACATAAAAATAAGAAAGATGAGATGGATTCATGCCTTTCCCTATGATATTAGCACGTAAGTGAGTGTAATGAACATGGCTTTCCGATTCCTTAAAACGAACCGCAATCCATTGACCTACAATGCCTCTTAATAAGCACACATTATAATAAGAAAGATGAGATGGATTCATGCCTTTCCCTAGGCTATTAGCACGTAGGTGAGTGTAATGAACATGACTCTCCGATTCCTTAAACCGAACTGCAATCCATTAACCTACAGTGCCTCTTAATAAGCACACTTAATAATAAGAATGAAGAGAGGGATTCATGTTTTTCTCGAGGGTACTGGCACGTAAGTGAGGGTATTGAACTTGGCTCTCCGATTCCTTAAACCGAACAGCAATCCATTAACCTACAGTACCTCTTAATAATCACACATGATAATAAGAAAGAAGAGATGGATTCCTGCCTTTCCCTAGGCTATTAGCACGTATGTGAGTGTAATGAACATGGCTCTCCGATTCCTTAAACCGACCCGCAATCCATTAAACTACAGTGCCTCTTAATAAGCACACATAATAATAAGAAAGAAGAGATGGATTCATGCCTTTCCTTAGGCTATTAGCACGTAAGTGAGTGTAATGAAGATGGCTCTCCGATTCCTTAAATCGAACCGCAATCCATTAATCTATAGCGCCTCTTAATAAGCACACATAATAATAAGAAAGAAAAGATGGATTCATGCCTTTCCCTAGGCTATTAGCACGTAAGTGAGTTTAATGAACATGGCTCTGCGATTCCTTAAACCGAAGCGAAATACATTAACCTACAATGCCTCTAAATAAGCACAGATAATAATAAGAAAGAAGAGATGGATTCATGTCTTTCCCTAGGCTATTAGCACGTAAGCGTGTGTAATGAACATGGCTCTCCGATTCCTTAAACCGAACCGAAATCCATTAACCTACAATGCCTCTAAATAAGCACACATAATAATAAGAAAGAAAAGATGGATTCATGCCTTTTCCTAGGGTATTAGCACGTAAGTTAGTGTAATGAACATGGCTCTCCGATTCCTTAAACCGAACCGCAATCCATTAACCTACAGTGCCTCTCAATAAGCACACATAATAATAAGAAAGAAGAGATGGATTCATGCCTTTTCCTAGGGTGTTAGCACTTAAGTGAGTGTAATGAACATGGCTCTCCGATTCCTTAAACCGAACCGAAATCCATTAACCTACAGTGCCTCTTAATAAGCACACATAATAATAAGAAAGATGAGATGGATTCATGCCTTTCCCTAGGATATTAGCACGTAAGTGAGTGTAATGAACATGGCTCTCCGATTCCTTAAATCGAACCGCAATCCATTAAACTACAGTGCCTCTTAATAAGCACACATAATAATAAGAAAGAAGAGATGGATTCATGCCGTTCCCTAGGCTATTAGCACGTAAGTGAATGTAATGAACATGACTCTCCGATTCCTTAAACCGATCCGCAATCCATTAACCTACAGTGCCTCTTAATAAGCACATATAATAATAAGAGAGAAAAGATGGATTCATGCCTTTCCCTAGGCTATTAGCACCTAAGTGAGTGTAATGAACATGGCTCTCCGATTCCTTAAACCGAACCGCAATCCATTAAACTACAGTGCCTCTTAATAAGCACACATAATAATAAGAAAGAAAAGATGGATTCATGCCTTTCCCTAGGTTATTAGCACGTCAGTGAGTGTAATGAATTGGGATCTCCGATTCCTTAAACCGAACCGCAATCCATTAAACTACAGTGCCTCTTCATAAGCACACATAATAATAAGAAAGAAGAGATGGATTCATGCCTTTCCCTAGGCTATTAGCACGTAAGTGATTGTAATAAAAATGGTTCTCCGATTCCTTAAATGGAACCGCAATCCATTAACCTCCACTGTCTATTAATAAGCACACATAAAAATAAGAAAGATGAGATGGATTCATGCCTTTCCCTATGATATTAGCACGTAAGTGAGTGTAATGAACATGGCTCTCCGATTCCTTAAAACCAACCGCAATCCATTGACCTACAATGCCTCTTAATAAGCACACATTATAATAAGAAAGATGAGATGGATTCATGCCTTTCCCTAGGCTATTAGCACGTAGGTGAGTGTAATGAACATGACTCTCCGATTCCTTAAACCGAACTGCAATCCATTAACCTACAGTGCCTCTTAATAAGCACACTTAATAATAAGAATGAAGAGAGGGATTCATGTTTTTCTCGAGGGTACTGGCACGTAAGTGAGGGTATTGAACTTGGCTCTCCGATTCCTTAAACCGAACAGCAATCCATTAACCTACAGTACCTCTTAATAATCACACATGATAATAAGAAAGAAGAGATGGATTCCTGCCTTTCCCTAGGCTATTAGCACGTATGTGAGTGTAATGAACATGGCTCTCCGATTCCTTAAACCGAACCGCAATCCATTAACCTACAGTGCCACTAAATAAGCTCACATAATAATAAGAAAGAAGAGATGGATTCATGCCTTTCCCTAGTGTATTAGCACGTAAGTGAGTGTAATGAACATGACTCTCCGATTCCTTAAACCGAACCGCAATCCATTAAACTACAGTGCCTCTTAATAAGCACACTTAATAATAAGAAAGAAGAGATGGATTCATGCCTTTCCCTAGGCTATTAGCACGTAAGTGAGTGTTATGAACATGGCTCTCGGATTCCTTAAAACGAACCGCAATCCATTAAACTATAGTGCCTCTTAATAAGCACACATAATAATAAGAAAGATGAGATGGATTCATGCCTTTCCCTAGGCTATTAGCAGGTAAGTGTGTGTAATGAACATGACTCTTCGATTCCTTAAACCGAACCGCAATCCATTAACCTACAGTGCCTCTTAATAAGCACACATAATAATAAGAAAGAAGAGATGGATTCATGCCTTTCCCTAGTGTATTAACACGTAAGTGAGTGTAATGAACATGGCTCTCCGATTCCTTAAAACGAACCGCAATCCATTAAACTAGAGTGCCTCTTAATAAGCACATATAATAATAAGAAAGAAGAGATGTTTCATGCCTTTCCCTAGGCTATTAGCACGTAAGTGAGTGTAATGAACATGACTCTCCGATTCCTTAAACCAAACCGCAATCCATTAAACTACAGTGCCTCTTAATAACACACATAATAATAAGAAAGAAAAGATGGATTCATGCCTTTCCCTAGGCTATTAGCACGTAAGTGACTGTAATGAAGAAGGCTCTCCGATTCCTTAAATCGAACCGCAATCCATTAACCTACAGCGCCTTTTAATAAGCACACATAATAATAAGAAAGAAGAGATGGATTCATGCCTTTCCCTAGGCTATTAGCACGTAAGTGAGTGTAATGAACATGACTCTCCGATTCCTTAAAGTGAACCGCAATCCATTAACCTGCAGTGACTCTTAATAAGCACACATAATAATAAGAAAGAAGAGATCGATTCATGCCTTTCCCTAGGGTATTAGCACGTAAGTGAGTGTAATGAACATGGCTCTCCGATTCCTTAAAACGAACCGCAATCCATTAACCTACAGTGCCTCTTAATAAGCACACACAATAATAAGAATGTAAAGATTGATTCATGCCTTTCCCTTGGTTATTAGCACGTCAGTGTGTGTAATGAACATGGCTCTCCGATTCCTTAAATCGAACCGCAATCCATTAACCTACAGTGCCTCTTAATAAGCACACATGTTAATAAGAAAGAAGAGATGGATTCATGCCTTTCCTTAGGCTATTAGCACGTAAGTGAGTGTAATGAACATGGCTCTCCGATTCCTTAAATCGAACCGCAATCCATTAACCTACATTGCCTCTTAATAAGCAGACATAATAATAAGAAAGATGAGATGGATTCATGCCTTTCCCAAGGGTATTAGCACGTAAGTGAGTGTAATGATCATGACTCTCCGATTCCTTAAAACGAACCGCAATCCATTAACCTACAATGCCTCTTAATAAGCACACTTAATAATAAGAATGAAGAGAGGGATTCATGTTTTTCTCGAGGGTACTGGCACGTAAGTGAGGGTATTGAACTTGGCTCTCCGATTCCTTAAACCGAACAGCAATCCATTAACCTACAGTACCTCTTAATAATCACACATGATAATAAGAAAGAAGAGATGGATTTCTGCCTTTCCCTAGGCTATTAGGACGTATGTGAGTGTAATGAACATGGCTCTCCGATTCCTTAAACCGAACCGCAATCCATTAACCTACAGTGCCACTTAATAAGCTCACATAATAATGAGAAAGAAGAGATGGATTCATGCCTTTCCCTAGTGTATTAGCACGTAAGTGAGTGTAATGAACATGGCTCTCCGATTCCTTAAAACGAACCGCAATCCATTAACCTACAGTGCCTCTTAATAAGCACACATAATAATAAGAAAGAAGAGATGGATTCATGCCTTTCCCTAGGGTATTAGCACGTAAGTGAGTGTAATGAACATGGCTCTCCGATTCCTTAAACCGAACCGCAATCCATTAACCTTCAGTGACTCTTAATAAGCACACATAATAATAAGAAAGAAGAGATGGATTCATGCCTTTCCCTAGGCTATTAGCACGTAAGTGAGTGTAATGAACATGACTCTCCGATTCCTTAAACCGAACCGCAATCCATTAACCTACAGTTCCTCTTAATAAGCACACATAATAATAAGAAAGAAGAGATGGATTCATGCCTTTCCCTAGGGTATTAGCACGTAAGTGAGTGTAATGAACATGGTTCTCCGATTCCTTAAAACGAACCGCAATCCATTAACCTACAGTGCCTCTTAATAAGCAGACATAATAATAAGAAAGAAGAGATGGATTCATGCCTTTCCCTAGGATATTAGCACGTAAGTGAGTGTAATGAACATGACTCTCCGATTCCTTAAACCGATCCGCAATCCATTAAACTATAGTGCCTCTTAATAAGCACACATAATAATAAGAATGTAAAGATGGATTCATGCCTTTCCCTAGGTTATTAGCACGTAAGTGAGTGTAATGAACTTGGCTCTCCGATTCCTTAAATCGAACCGCAATCCATTAACCTACATTGCCTCTTAATAAGCACACTTAATAATAAAAATGAAGAGAGGGATTCATGTTTTTCTCGAGGGTACTGGCACGTAAGTGAGGGTATTGAACTTGGCTCTCCGATTCCTTAAACCGAACAGCAATCCATTAACCTACAGTGCCTCTTAATAAGCACACATAATAATAAGAAAGAAAAGATGGATTCATGCCTTTCCCTAGGCTATTAGCACGTATGTGAGTTTAATGAACATGGCTCTCCGATTCCTTAAACCGAACCGAAATACATGAAACTACAATGCCTCTAAATAAGCACAGATAATAATAAGAAAGAAGAGATGGATTCATGTCTTTCCCTAGGCTATTAGCACGTAAGCGAGTGTAATGAACATGGCTCTCCGATTCCTTAAACCGAACCGAAATCCATTAACCTAAAATGCCTCTTAATAAGCACACATAATAATAAGAAACAAAAGATGGATTCATGCCTTTTCCTAGGGTATTAGCACTTAAGTGAGTGTAATGAACATGGCTCTCCGATTCCTTAAACCGAACCGCAATCCATTAACCTACAGTGCCTCTTAATAAGCACACATAATAATAAGAAAGAAGAGATGGATTCATGCCTTTCCCTAGGATATTAGCACGTAAGTGAGTGTAATGAACATGGCTCTCCGATTCCTTAAATCGAACCGCAATCCATTAACCTACAGTGCCTCTTAATAAGCACACACAATAATAAAAAAGAAGAGATGGATTCATGCCTTTACCTAGTGTATTAGCACGTAAGTGAGAGTAATGAACATGTGACTCTTAATAAGCACACATAATAATAAGAATGAAGAGATGGATTCATGCCTTTACCTAGGGTATTAGCACGTAAGTGAGAGTAATGAACATGTGACTCTTAATAAGCACACTTAATAATAAGAATGAAGAGAGGGATTCATGTTTTTCTCGAGGGTACTGGCACGTAAGTGAGGGTATTGCACTTGGCTCTCCGATTCCTTAAATCGAACCGCAATCCATTAACCTACAGTGTCTCTTAATAAGCACACATAATAATAAAAAAGAAGAGATGGATTCATGCCTTTACCTAGTGTATTAGCACGTAAGTGAGAGTAATGAACATGTGACTCTTAATAAGCACACATAATAATAAGAATGAAGAGATGGATTCATGCCTTTACCTAGGGTATTAGCACGTAAGTGAGAGTAATGAACATGTGCCTCTTAATAAGTACACATAATAATAAGAAAGAAGAGATGGATTCATGCCTTTCCCTAGGCTATTAGCACCTAAGTGAGTGTAATGAACATGGCTCTCCGATTCCTTAAACCGATCCGCAATCCATTAATCTACAGTGCCTCTTAATAAGCACACATAATAATAAGAAAGAAAAGATGGATTCATGCCTTTCCCTAGGCTATTAGCACCTAAGTGAGTGTAATGAACATGGCTCTCCGATTCCTTAAACCGAACCGCAATCCATTAAACTGCAGTGCCTCTTAATAAGCACACATTATAATAAGAAAGAAAAGATGGATTCATGCCTTTCCCTAGGCTATTAGCACGTAAGTGATTGTAATGAAAATGGCTCTCCGATTCCTTAAATCGAACCTCAATCCATTAACCTCCACTGTCTCTTAATAAGCACACATAAAAATAAGAAAGATGAGATGGATTCATGCCTTTCCCTATGATATTAGCACGTAAGTGAGTGTAATGAACATGACTCTCCGATTCCTTAAACTGAACCGCAATCCATGAACCTGCAGTGCCTCTTAATAAGCATACATAATAATAAGAAAGAAGACATGGATTCATGCCTTTCCCTAGTGTATTAGCACGTAAGTGAGTGTAATGAACATGACACTCCGATTCCTTAAACCGAACCGCAATCCATTAACCTACAGTGCCTCTTAATAAGCACATAAATAATAAGAAAGAAGAGATGGATTCATGCCTTTCCTTAGGCTATTAGCACGTAAGTGAGTGTAATGAACATGGCTCTCCGATTCCTTAAAACGAACCGCAATCCATTGACCTACAGTGCCTCTTAATAAGCACACATAATAATAAGAAAGAAGAGATGGATTTATGCCTTTCACTAGGATATTAGCACGTAAGTGAGTGTAATGAACATGACTCTCCGATTCCTTAAACCGAACTGCAATCCATTAACCTACAGTGCCTCTTAATAAGCACACTTAATAATAAGAATGAAGAGAGGGATTCATGTTTTTCTCGAGGGTACTGGCACGTAAGTGAGGGTATTGAACTTGGCTCTCCGATTCCTTAAACCGAACAGCAATCCATTAACCTACAGTACCTCTTAATAATCACACATGATAATAAGAAAGAAGAGATGGATTCCTGCCTTTCCCTAGGCTATTAGCACGTATGTGAGTGTAATGAACATGGCTCTCCGATTCCTTAAACCGAACCGCAATCCATTAACCTACAGTGCCTCTTAATAAGCACACATGTTAATAAGAAAGAAGAGATGGATTCATGCCTTTCCCTAGGCTATTAGCACGTAAGTGAGTGTAATGAACATGGCTCTCCGATTCCTTAAATCGAACCGCAATCCATTAACCTACATTGCCTCTTAATAAGCAGACATAATAATAAGAAAGATGAGATGGATTCATGCCTTTCCCAAGGGTATTAGCACGTAAGTGAGTGTAATGACCATGACTCTCCGATTCCTTAAACCGAACCGCAATCCATTAACCTACAGTGCCTCTTAATAAGCACACTTAATAATAAGAATGAAGAGAGGGATTCATGTTTTTCTCGAGGGTACTGGTACGTAAGTGAGGGTATTGAACTTGGCTCTCCGATTCCTTAAACTGAACCGCAATCCATTAACCTACAGTGCCTCTTAATAAGCACACATAATAATAAGAAAGAAGAGATGGATTCATGCCTTTCCCTAGTGTATTAACACGTAAGTGAGTGTAATGAACATGGCTCTCCGATTCCTTAAAACGAACCGCAATCCATTAAACTACAGTGCCTCTTAATAAGCACACATAATAATAAGAAAGAAGAGATGTTTCATGCCTTTCCCTAGGCTATTAGCACGTAAGTGATTGTAATGAACATGACTCTCCGATTCCTTAAACCGAACCGCAATCCATTAAACTACAGTGCCTCTTAATAACACACATAATAATAAGAAAGAAAAGATGGATTCCTGCCTTTCCCTAGGCTATTAGCACGTATGTGAGAGTAATGAACATGGCTCTCCGATTCCTTAAATCGAACCGCAATCCATTAAACTATAGCGCCTCTTAATAAGCACACATAATAATAAGAAAGAAGAGATGGATTCATGCCTTTCCCTAGGGTATTAGCACGTAAGTGAGTGTAATGAACATGGCTCTCCGATTCCTTAAAACGAACCGCAATCCATTAACCTACAGTGCCTCTTAATAAGCACACTTAATAATAAGAAAGAAGAGATGGATTCATGCCTTTCCCTAGTCTATTAGCATGTAAGTGAGTGTAATGAACATGGCTCTCGGATTACTTAAAACGAACCGCAATCCATTAACCTATAGTGCCTCTTAATAAGCACACATAATAATAAGAATGTAAAGATGGATTCATGCCTTTCCCTAGGTTATTAGCACGTCAGTGAGTGTAATAAATTTGGATCTCCGATTCCTTAAACCGAACCGCAATCCATTAACCTACAGTGCCTCTTAATAAGCACACATGTTAATAAGAAAGAAGAGATGGATTCATGCCTTTCCCTAGGTTATTAGCACGTATGTGAGTGTAATGAACATGGCTCTCCGATTCCTTAAACCGAACCGCAATCCATTAACCTACATTGCCTCTTAATAAGCACAAATAATAATATGAAAGATGAGATGGATTCATGCTTTTCCCTAGGGTATTAGCACGTAATTGAGTGTCATGAACATGACTTTCCGATTCCTTAAACCGAACCGCAATCCATTAACCTACAGTGCCTCTTAATAAGCACACTTAATAATAAAAATGAAGAGAGGGATTCATGATTTTCTCGAGGGTACTGGCACGTAAGTGAGGGTATTGAACTTGGCTCTCCGATTCCTTAAACCGAACAGCAATCCATTAACCTACAGTGCCTCTTAATAAACACACATAATAATAAGAAAGAAAAGATGGATTCATGCCTTTCCCTAGGCTATTAGCCCGTATGTGAGTTTAATGAACATGGCTCTCCGATTCCTTAAACCGAACCGAAATACATGAACCTACAATGCCTCTAAATAAGCACAGATAATAATAAGAAACAAAAGATGGATTCATGCCTTTTCCTAGGGTATTAGCACGTAAGTTAGTGTAATGAACATGGCTCTCCGGTTCCTTAAACCGAACCGCAATCCATTAACCTACAGTGCCTCTCAATAAGCTCACATAATAATAAGAAAAAAGAGATGGATTCATGCCTATTCCTAGGGTGTTAGCACTTAAGTGAGTGTAATGAACATGGCTCTCCGATTCCTTAAATCGAACCGCAATCCATTAATCTACAGTGCCTCTTAATAAGCACACTTAATAATAAAAATGAAGAGAGGGATTCATGTTTTTCTCGAGGGTACTGGCACGTAAGTGAGGATATTGCACTTGGCTCTCCGATTCCTTAAATCGAACCGCAATCCATTAACCTACAGTGTCTCTTAATAAGCACACATAATAATAAAAAAGAAGAGATGGATTCATGCCTTTACCTAGGGTATTAGCACGTAAGTGAGAGTAATGAACATGTGACTCTTAATAAGCACACATAATAATAAGAATGAAGAGATGGATTCATGCCTTTACCTAGGGTATTAGCACGTAAGTTAGAGTAATGAACATGTGCCTCTTAATAAGTACACATAATAATAAGAAAGAAGAGATGGATTCATGCCTTTCCCTAGGCTATTAGCACCTAAGTGAGTGTAATGAACATGACTCTCCGATTCCTTAAACCGATCCGCAATCCCTTAATCTACAGTGCCTCTTAATAAGCACACATAATAATAAGAAAGAAAAGATGGATTCATGCCTTTCCCTGGGCTATTAGCACCTAAGTGAGTGTAATGAACATGGCTCTCCGATTCCTTAAACCGAACCGCAATCCATTAAACTACGTGCCTCTTAATAAGCACACATTATAATAAGAAAGAAAAGATGGATTCATGCCTTTCCCTAGGCTATTAGCACGTAAGTGATTGTAATGAAAATGGCTCTCCGATTCCTTAAATCGAACCTCAATCCATTAACCTCCACTGTCTCTTAATAAGCACACATAAAAATAAGAAAGATGAGATGGATTCATGCCTTTCCCTATGATATTAGCACGTAAGTGAGTGTAATGAACATGACTCTCCGATTCCTTAAACTGAACCGCAATCCATGAACCTGCAGTGCCTCTTAATAAGCATACATAATAATAAGAAAGAAGACATGGATTCATGCCTTTCCCTAGTGTATTAGCACGTAAGTGAGTGTAATGAACATGACACTCCGATTCCTTAAACCGAACCGCAATCCATTAACCTACAGTGCCTCTTAATAAGCACATAAATAATAAGAAAGAAGAGATGGATTCATGCCTTTCCTTAGGCTATTAGCACGTAAGTGAGTGTAATGAACATGGCTCTCCGATTCCTTAAAACGAACCGCAATCCATTGACCTACAGTGCCTCTTAATAAGCACACATAATAATAAGAAAGAAGAGATGGATTTATGCCTTTCACTAGGATATTAGCACGTAAGTGAGTGTAATGAACATGACTCTCCGATTCCTTAAACCGAACTGCAATCCATTAACCTACAGTGCCTCTTAATAAGCACACTTAATAATAAGAATGAAGAGAGGGATTCATGTTTTTCTCGAGGGTACTGGCACGTAAGTGAGGGTATTGAACTTGGCTCTCCGATTCCTTAAACCGAACAGCAATCCATTAACCTACAGTACCTCTTAATAATCACACATGATAATAAGAAAGAAGAGATGGATTCCTGCCTTTCCCTAGGCTATTAGCACGTATGTGAGTGTAATGAACATGGCTCTCCGATTCCTTAAACCGAACCGCAATCCATTAACCTACAGTGCCTCTTAATAAGCACACATATTAATAAGAAAGAAGAGATGGATTCATGCCTTTCCCTAGGCTATTAGCACGTAAGTGAGTGTAATGAACATGGCTCTCCGATTCCTTAAATCGAACCGCAATCCATTAACCTACATTGCCTCTTAATAAGCAGACATAATAATAAGAAAGATGAGATGGATTCATGCCTTTCCCAAGGGTATTAGCACGTAAGTGAGTGTAATGATCATGACTCTCCGATTCCTTAAACCGAACCGCAATCCATTAACCTACAGTGCCTCTTAATAAGCACACATAATAATAAGAAAGAAGAGATGGATTCATGCCTTTCCCTAGGCTATTAGCACGTAAGTGAGTGTAATGAACATGACTCTCCGATTCCTTAAACCGAACCGCAATCCATTAACCTACAGTTCCTCTTAATAAGCACACATAATAATAAGAAAAAAGAGATGGATTCATGCCTTTCCCTAGGGAATTAGCACGTAAGTGAGTGTAATGAACATGGCTCTCCGATTCCTTAAAACGAACCGCAATCCATTAACCTACAGTGCCTCTTAATAAGCAGATATAATAATAAGAAAGAAGAGATGGATTCATGACTTTCCCTAGGCTATTAGCACGTAAGTGAGTGTAATGAACATGACTCTCCGATTCCTTAAACCGAACCGCAATCCATTAACCTACAGTTCCTCTTAATAAGCACACATAATAATAAGAAAAAAGAGATGGATTCATGCCTTTCCCTAGGGAATTAGCACGTAAGTGAGTGTAATGAACATGGCTCTCCGATTCCTTAAAACGAACCGCAATCCATTAACCTACAGTGCCTCTTAATAAGCAGATATAATAATAAGAAAGAAGAGATGGATTCATGACTTTCCCTAGGCTATTAGCACGTAAGTGAGTGTAATGAACATGACTCTCCGATTCCTTAAACCGAACCGCAATCCATTAACCTACAGTTCCTCTTAATAAGCACACATAATAATAAGAAAAAAGAGATGGATTCATGCCTTTCCCTAGGTTATTAGCACGTAAGTGAGTGTAATGAACATGACTCTCCGATTCCTTAAACCGAACCGCAATCCATTAACCTACAGTGCCACTTAATAAGCTCACATAATAATAAGAAAGAAGAGATGGATTCATGCCTTTCCCTAGTGTATTAGCACTTAAGTGAGTGTCATGAACATGACTCTCCGATTCCTTAAACCGAACCGCAATCCATTAACCTACAGTTCCACTTAATAAGCACACATAGTAATAAGAAAGATGATATGGATTCATGCCTTTCCCTAGGCTATTAGCAGGTAAGTGTGTGTAATGAACATGACTCTTCGATTCCTTAAACTGAACCGCAATCTATTAACCTACAGTGCCTCTTAATAAGCACACATAATAATAAGAAAGAAGAGATGGATTCATGCCTTTCCCTAGTGTATTAACACGTAAGTGAGTGTAATGAACATGGCTCTCCGATTCCTTAAAACGAACCGCAATCCATTAAACTACAGTGCCTCTTAATAAGCACACATAATAATAAGAAAGAAGAGATGTTTCATGCCTTTCCCTAGGCTATTAGCACGTAAGTGACTGTAATGAACATGACTCTCCGATTCCTTAAACCGAACCGCAATCCATTAAACTATAGCGCCTCTTAATAAGCACACATAATAATAAGAAAGAAGAGATGGATTCATGCCTTTCCCTAGGCTATTAGCACGTAAGTGAGTGTAATGAACATGACTCTCCGATTCCTTAAACTGAACCGCAATCCATTAACCTGCAGTGACTCTTAATAAGCACACATAATAATAAGAAAGAAGAGATGGATTCATGCCTTTCCCTAGGCTATTAGCACGTAAGTGAGTGTAATGAACATGACTCTCCGATTCCTTAAACCGAACCGCAATCCATTAACCTACAGTTACTCTTAATAAGCACACATAATAATAAGAAAGAAGAGATGGATTCATGCCTTTCCCTAGGGTATTAGCACGTAAGTGAGTGTAATGAACATGGCTCTCCGATTCCTTAAAACGAACCGCAATCCATTAACCTACAGTGCCTCTTAATAAGCAGATATAACAATAAGAAAGAAGAGATGGATTCATGCCTTTCCCTAGGATATTAGCACGTAAGTGAGTGTAATGAACATGACTCTCCGATTCCTTAAACCGAACCGCAATCCATTAACCTATAATGCCTCTTAATAAGCACACATAATAATAAGAATGTAAAGATGGATTCATGCCTTTCCCTAGGTTATTAGCACGTCAGTGAGGGTAATAAATTTGGATCTCCGATTCCTTAAACCGAACCGCAATCCATTAACCTACAGTGCCTCTTAATAAGCACACATGTTAATGAGAAAGATGAGATGGATTCATGCCTTTCCCAAGGGTATTAGCACGTAAGTGAGTGTAATGATCATGACTCTCCGATTCCTTAAACCGAACCGCAATCCATTAACCTACAGTGCCTCTTAATAATCACACATTATAATAAGAAAGAAGAGATGGATTCCTGCCTTTCCCTAGGCTATTAGCACGTATGTGAGTGTAATGAACATGGCTCTCCGATTCCTTAAACCGAACCGCAATCCATTAACCTACAGTGCCACTTAATAAGCTCACATAATAATAAGAATGAAGAGAGGGATTCATGTTTTTCTCGAGGGTACTGGCACGTAAGTGAGGGTATTGAACTTGGCTCTCCGATTCCTTAAACCGAACAGCAATCCATTAACCTACAGTACCTCTTAATAATCACACATTATAATAAGAAAGAAGAGATGGATTCCTGCCTTTCCCTAGGCTATTAGCACGTATGTGAGTGTAATGAACATGGCTCTCCGATTCCTTAAACCGAACCGCAATCCATTAACCTACAGTGCCACTTAATAAGCTCACATAATAATAAGAAAGAAGAGATGGATTCATGCCTTTCCCTAGTGTATTAGCACTTAAGTGAGTGTCATGAACATGACTCTCCGATTCCTTAAACCGAACCGCAATCCATTAACCTACAGTTCCACTTAATAAGCACACATAATAATAAGAAAGAAGAGATGGATTCATGCCTTTCCCTAGGATATTAGCACGTAAGTGAGTGTAATGAACATGACTCTCCGATTCCGTAAACCGAACCGAAATCCATTAACCTACTATGCCACTTAATAAGCACACATAGTAATAAGAAAGATGAGATGGATTCATGCCTTTCCCTAGGCTATTAGCAGGTAAGTGTGTGTAATGAACATGACTCTTCGATTCCTTAAACTGAACCGCAATCTATTAACCTACAGTGCCTCTTAATAAGCACACATAATAATAAGAAAGAAGAGATGGATTCATGCCTTTCCCTAGTGTATTAACACGTAAGTGAGTGTAATGAACATGGCTCTCCGATTCCTTAAAACGAACCGCAATCCATTAAACTACAGTGCCTCTTAATAAGCACACATAATAATAAGAAAGAAGAGATGTTTCATGCCTTTCCCTAGGCTATTAGCACGTAAGTGACTGTAATGAACATGACTCTCCGATTCCTTAAACCGAACCGCAATCCATTAAACTACAGTGCCTCTTAATAACACACATAATAATAAGAAAGAAAAGATGGATTCATGCCTTTCCCTAGGCTATTAGCACGTAAGTGACTGTAATGAAGATGGCTCTCCGATTCCTTAAATCGAACCGCAATCCATTAAACTATAGCGCCTCTTAATAAGCACACATAATAATAAGAAAGAAGAGATGGATTCATGCCTTTCCCTAGGCTATTAGCACGTAAGTGAGTGTAATGAACATGACTCTCCGATTCCTTAAACTGAACCGCAATCCATTAACCTGCAGTGACTCTTAATAAGCACACATAATAATAAGAAAGAAGAGATGGATTCATGCCTTTCCCTAGGCTATTAGCACGTAAGTGAGTGTAATGAACATGACTCTCCGATTCCTTAAACCGAACCGCAATCCATTAACCTACAGTTACTCTTAATAAGCACACAAAATAATAAGAAAGAAGAGATGGATTCATGCCTTTCCCTAGGGTATTAGCACGTAAGTGAGTGTAATGAACATGGCTCTCTGATTCCTTAAAACGAACCGCAATCCATTAACCTACAGTGCCTCTTAATAAGCAGATATAATAATAAGAAAGAAGAGATGGATTCATGCCTTTCCCTAGGATATTAGCACGTAAGTGAGTGTAATGAACATGACTCTCCGATTCCTTAAACCGAACCGCAATCCATTAACCTATAGTGCCTCTTAATAAGCACACATAATAATAAGAAAGAAGAGATGGATTCATGCCTTTCCCTAGGTTATTAGCACGTCAGTGAGTGTAATAAATTTGGATCTCCGATTCCTTAAACCGAACCGCAATCCATTAACCTACAGTGCCTCTTAATAAGCACACATAATAATAAGAATGAAGAGAGGGATTCATGTTTTTCTCGAGGGTACTGGCACGTAAGTGAGGGTATTGAACTTGGCTCTCCGATTCCTTAAACCGAACAGCAATCCATTAACCTACAGTACCTCTTAATAATCACACATGATAATAAGAAAGAAGAGATGGATTCCTGCCTTTCCCTAGGCTATTAGCACGTATGTGAGAGTAATGAACATGGCTCAACGATTCCTTAAACCGAACCGCAATCCATTAACCTACAGTGCCACTTAATAAGCTCACATAATAATAAGAAAGAAGAGATGGATTCATGCCTTTCCCTAGTGTATTAGCACGTAAGTGAGTGTCATGAACATGACTCTCCGATTCCTTAAACCGAACGGCAATCCATTAACCTATAGTTCCTCTTAATAATCACACATAATAATAAGAAAGAAGAGATGGATTCATGCCTTTCCCTAGGGTATTAGCACGTAAGTGAGTGTAATGAACATGGCTCTCCGATTCCTTAAACCGAACCGCAATCCATTAACCTACAGTGACTCTTAATAAGCACACATAATAATAAGAAAGAAGAGATGGATTCATGCCTTTCCCTAGGCTATTAGCACGTAAGTGAGTGTAATGAACATGACTCTCCGATTCCTTAAACCGAACCGCAATCCATTAACCTACAGTTCCTCTTAATAAGCACACATAATAATAAGAAAGAAGAGATGGATTCATGTCTTTCCCTAGGGTATTAGCACGTAAGTGAGTGTAATGAACATGGATCTCCGATTCCTTAAAACGAACCGCAATCCATTAACCTACAGTGCCTCTTAATAAGCAGACATAATAATAAGAATGAAGAGATGGATTCATGCCTTTCCCTAGGATATTAGCACGTACTTGAGTGTAATGAACATGACTCTCCGATTCCTTAAACCGAACCGCAATCCATTAACCTATAGTGCCTCTTAATAAGCACACATAATAATAAGAATGTAAAGATGGATTCATGCCTTTCCCTAGGTTATTAGCACGTCAGTAAGTGTAATAAATTTGGATCTCCGATTCCTTAAACCGAACCGCAATCCATTAACCTACAGTGCCTCTTAATAAGCACACATGTTAATAAGAAAGAAGAGATGGATTCATGCCTTTCCCTAGGCTATTAGCACGTAAGTGAGTGTAATGAACTTGGCTCTCCGATTCCTTAAATCGAACCGCAATCCGTTAACCTACATTGCCTCTTAATAAGCACACTTAATAATAAGAATGAAAAGAGGGATTCATGTTTTTCTCGAGGGTACTGGCACGTAAGTGAGGGTATTGAACTTGGCTCTCCGATTCCTTAAACCGAACAGCAATCCATTAACCTACAGTACCTCTTAATAATCACACAGGATAATAAGAAAGAAGAGATGGATTCCTGCCTTTCCCTAGGCTATTAGCACGTATGTGAGTGTAATGAACATGACTCTCCCATTCCTTAAACTGAACCGCAATCCATTAACCTGCAGTGACTCTTAATAAGCACACATAATAATAAGAAAGAAGAGATGGATTCATGCCTTTCCCTAATGTATTAGCACGTAAGTGAGTTTAATGAACATGACTCTCCGATTCCTTAAACCGAACCGCAATCCATTAACCTACAGTGCCTCTTAATAAGCAGACATAATAATAAGAAAGAAGAGATGGATTCATGCCTTTCCCAAGGATATTAGCACGTAAGTGAGTATAATGAACATGACTCTCCGATTCCTTAAACCGAGCCGCAATCCATTAACCTATTGTGCCTCTTAATAAGCACACATAATAATAAGAATGTCAAGATGGATTCATGCCTTTCCCTAGGTTATTAGCACGTCAGTGAGTGTAATAAATTTGGATCTCCGATTCCTTAAACCGAACCGCAATCCATTAACCTACAGTGCCTCTTAATAAGCACATATGTTAATAAGAAAGAAGAGATGGATTCATGCCTTTCCCTAGGGTATTAGCACGTAAGTGAGTGTAATGAACATGGCTCTCCGATTCCTTAAATCGAACCGCAATCCATTAACCTATAGTGCCTCTTAATAAGCACACATAATAATAAGAAAGATGAGATGGATTCATGCTTTTCCCTAGGGTATTAGCACGTAATTGAGTGTAATGATCATGACTCTCCGATTCCTTAAACCGAACCGCAATCCATTAACCTACAGTGCCTCTTAATAAGCACACTTAATAATAAGAAAGAAGAGATGGATTCCTGCCTTTCCCTAGGCTATTAGCACGTATGTGAGTGTAATGAACATGGCTCTCCGATTCCTTAAACCGAACCGCAATCCATTAACCTACAGTGCCTCTTAATAAGCAGATATAATAATACGAAAGAAGAGATGGATTCATGCCTTTCCCTAGTGTATTAGCACGTAAGTGAGTGTAATGAACATGATACTTGATTCCTTAAACCGAACCGCAATCCATTAAACTACAGTGCCTCTTAATAAGCACACTTAATAATAAGAAAGAAGAGATGGATTCATGCCTTTCCCTAGGCTATTAGCACGTAAGTGAGTGTAATGAACATGGCTCTCGGATTCCTTAAAACGAACCGCAATCCATTAAACTACAGTGCCTCTTAATAAGCACACATAATAATAAGAAAGAAGAGATGGATTCATGCCTTTCCCTAGGGTATTAGCACGTAAGTGAGTGTAATGAACATGGCTCTCCGATTCCTTAAAACGAACCGCAAACAATTAAACTACAGTGCCTCTTAATAAGCACACATAATAATAAGAAAGAAGAGATGGATTCATGCCTTTCCCTAGGATATTAGCACGTAAGTGAGTGTAATGAACATGACTCTCCGATTCCGTAAACCGAACCGAAATCCATTAACCTACAATGCCACTTAATAAGCACATATAGTAATAAGAAAGATGAGATGGATTCATGCCTTTCCCTAGGGTATTAGCAGGTAAGTGAGTGTAATGAACATGACTCTTCGATTCCTTAAACTGAACCGCAATCCATTAACCTACAGTGCCTCTTAATAAGCACACATAATAATAAGAAAGAAGAGATGGATTCATGCCTTTCCCTAGGGTATTAGCACGTAAGTGAGTGTAATGAACATGGCTCTCCGATTCCTTGAAACGAACCGCAATCCATTAGCCTACAGTGCCTCTTAATAAGCACACATAATAATAAGAAAGAAGAGATGGATTCATGCCTTTCCCTAGTGTATTAGCACGTAAGTGAGTGTAATGAACATGACTCTCCGATTCCTTAAACCGAACCGAAATCCATTAAACTACAGTGCCTCTTAATAAGCACACTTAATAATAAGAAAGAAGAGATGGATTCATGCCTTTCCCTAGGCTATTAGCACGTAAGTGAGTGTAATGAACATGGCTCTCGGATTCCTTAAAACGAACCGCAATCCATTAACCTATAGTGCCTCTTAATAAGCACACATAATAATAAGAAAGAAGAGATGGATTCATGCCTTTCCCTAGGGTATTAGCACGTAAGTGAGTGTAATGAACATGGCTCTCCGATTCCTTAAAACGAACCGCAAACCATTAAACAACAGTGCCTCTTAATAAGCACACATAATAATAAGAAAGAAGAGATGGATTCATGCCTTTCCCTAGGATATTAGCACGTAAGTGAGTGTAATGAACATGACTCTCCGATTCCTTAAACCGAACCGAAATCCATTAACCTACAATGCCACTTAATAAGCACACATAGTAACAAGAAAGATGAGATGTATTCATGCCTTTCCCTAGGCTATTAGCAGGTAAGTGAGTGTAATGAACATGGCTCTCCGATTCCTTAATTCGAACCGCAATCCATTAACCTACAGTGCCTCTTAATAAGCACACATAATAATAAGAAAGAAGAGATGGATTCATGCCTTTCCCTAGGCTATTAGCAATGTAGTGAGTGTAATGATCATGACTCTCCGATTCCTTAAATCGAACCGCAATCCATTAACCTACAGTGCCTCTTAATAAGCACACATAATAATAAGAAAGATCAGATGGATTCATGCCTTTCCCTAGGCTATTAGCAATGTAGTGAGTGTAATGATCATGACTCTCCGATTCCTTAAATCGAACCGCAATCCATTAACCTACAGTGCCTGTTAATAAGCACACATAATAATAAGAAAGAAAAGATGGATTCATGCCTTTCCCTAGGCTATTAGCACGTAAGTGAGTGTAATGAACATGGCTCTCCGATTCCTTAAATCGAACCGCAATCCATTAACCTGCAGTGCCTCTTAATAAGCACACATAATAATAAGAAAGAAGAGATGGATTCATGCCTTTCCCTAATGTATTAGCACTAAAGTGTGTCTAATGAACATGACTCTCCGATTCCTTAAACCGAACAGCAATCCATTAACCTACAGTTCCTCTTAATATGCACACATAATAATAAGAAAGAAGAGATGGATTCATGCCTTTCCCTAGGCTATTAGCACGTAAGTGAGTGTAATGAACATGGCTCTCCGATTCCTTAATTCGAACCGCAATCCATTAACCTACAGTGCCTCTTAATAAGCACACATAATAATAACAAAGAAGAGTTGGATTCATGCCTTTCCCTAGGCTATTAGCAATGTAGTGAGTGTAATAAACATGGCTCTCCGATTCCTTAAACCGAACCGCAATCCATTAACCTACAGTGCCTCTTAATAAGCACACATAATAATAAGAAAGAAGAGATGGATTCATGCCTTTCCCTAGGCTATTAGCAATGTAGTGAGTGTAATGATCATGACTCTCCGATTCCTTAAATCGAACCGCAATCCATTAACCTACAGTGCCTCTTAATAAGCACACATAATAATAAGAAAGATCAGATGGATTCATGCCTTTCCCTAGGCTATTAGCAATGTAGTGAGTGTAATGATCATGACTCTCCGATTCCTTAAATCGAACCGCAATCCATTAACCTACAGTGCCTGTTAATAAGCACACATAATAATAAGAAAGAAGAGTTGGATTCATGCCTTTCCCTAGTCTATTAGCACGTAAGTGAGCGTAATAAATTTGGATCTCCGATTCCTTAAACCGAACCGCAATCCATTAACCTACAGTGCCTATGAATAAGCACACATGATAATAACAAAGAAGAGATGGATTCATGCCTTTCCCTAGGCTATT